>QDEB01102566.1:0-20194 GCA_004193795.1 Asbolus verrucosus | reverse complement strand
TTACTAGTTGAAAGTCATGTTACATTGAAGTTGATACATCAATTAAATGTTCAATTAAAACCTTTTTTCCTTTTTTTCTAATGTTGCATCAGCGATTTATCAATGAATCATTAATAGACTTTGCACTGATCATAAACTTTGGTATTTTGATTGCAAACTTGCAACAATGTCATTCATTTTTATCTTAATATATTATTTCGTAAATACATTGACAATGCCTTGAACGGAACGGTTGCCCTTCGACTCGGCCACAGCTCCGTGAACGTTTCAACTGGTGATTAGTGTGCTAAGGTTACAAAAAAAGCACTCGATCTTTCGATTATTAAACGGTGTAACTGATACCACTTTAGAAAATCGATCTAAAGCAACATCGTCGACTAAAACTAATGTTATTAATTAGTCCTCACCGAAACTGTAATGCGAATAGAGCAACTCCTGGGGCGTTCGGTCGTCCAAATCGGCACTGTTGATACCCAAAGGATCCAGTTTAGCTATGTGATGTCCTCTGATCTAAAATTGAGCCAACACCTCTATCTACACCAGAGAATCTTACAATTGAATACAAGTGTAAATAACAAAAGCGACCGAACTTCTTTTCCAGTACACTACTTGCCTTTTATTTCGATTAGTGACAAGTAATGTAACTACGTTAGAAAACCCGCACACCAACATAAAAAGCTAAAAAGCCACAAACAAGCGGTGTTAATCATGTTTCAAACTGTTACGACCCTTCTCGAAATGTTGTATGAGGGCGTGAGCCCCTTCACATCAAGATTAGGAAGTTATTGGGTCGTACCTAGCTTATGCTGACGTGTTATCTCGTCAGGTGGAGAGCCCTTTCTATCGCTAATAGTCGTCGTACGATCCCCATACATGATACCCAATGGATCCAGCTGAGCTACTAGATGACCTCGTGCCTATGATGGCATATTAATCAATTCGACTAGTACCCAGAACAGTTATTATGTTGCTTTTAGTCCCCGTTATTATGTGATGTAATAACAAAGCTAATAATCCGAGCCAATCGAAAACAAATAGAAATAAAAACAAACTAAAAATAGCTCGTCTGGAATAGTGCCAAAGGTTCCGTCGAACCACCCCGTAATAATAGTTAGCATGCTTCCACACTTGTAATTCACAATTTTTTGTTTTATTAAGACAATCGGAAACAAAACTAGCGAAGCTGCTTTGGCACGCATTCCTACTCGAAAATAATAAAACTATGCAACAAATTTCAATGATGTACCCCATGTTAAAACGTTTCTTACTTGGTAACTCCTGATTATGGCTTGAACAGCTAAATGGTCATCTATAACCTTTTCGCTGACCGCACCTACACCAGTGGCTCCGGCTAAAGCCGGCAGGAAAGAAGTGGCCAGCACTTCGTTACGCCCCAGGGGAGCTAGTGAGGGTGGCGCCTGATATCCGGCGCCTCCAGAAGCTGAGTTTCGGAAGAACGAATCCCACGACTACAACTCCTTATTGTAGGTTAAAAAAACTTCAAGAGCGGGATACTCACAGTGTGCACGCTCGAAGGGTCGGCAAGCCAGGCGTTGTACATATCCTCCACATACTGGCTGGAACTTCCGTTGAGGAAGGGCTCCGAAGCCACAGGTACATTGTAATTACGTATCGAACTCACAGCTGGAACTGTGCCTTTGGTTAAGAGCCATCCTGCGAAGTTGTTCGCGGAGAAGCTGCTAGCTAGTGCTCTTGCTCGATACATGGCTACAACAGAACATAACCTAGAAAAACGTTTTTAATTGAGGCGACCTTGCGAACTTATTTGCTTTCACATTCACTACGTGGGTTAATCTAAAGAATCGTAATTGTGTAAGGATTTCTAAATTGCAGTCACGTGAAAACTAATTTTAAAACGGATTTTTGGCAATTGTCAAACCACAAGCGAACGCCAAATAAACACCACATGTGCGCAAAAGACGATATAGGACTTGGGAAAAGTACTCGGGTGGTAGTTTTCCGACAATTAGCGTCATAAATTTGTCCTCTGTGGGAAAACGATGGGTAAATCCACGAATAATCGATACAGGCAGACCTATCTCAACATGAATTATGTAACTCCACGCAAGAAAAAATTGACTTTACGGTGTCAAAGGAGTGGCTATTAATCGACTTGAAGGAATGTTAACAGGCTAAATCTTGTGATAGTTAAACAGATAATTAATTTATTACTTATATAATTATTTTGGATGATTACCTGCAGACAGCTACTTTTGGTGAGCACCGGATTCGTACTGCCAATTTTGTTAGTAATAAAAGTACTTTCCCCTAGACAAAGTGACAACACAGGACCGTAATAAGATTACTTCGCGTCCACGCCCATTTTTTACAACCAGTTTTGGAATATTAATTTTATTATCACTTCAATAATACCTAGTGTAGGAAATTCAGGCATTTATCGTGACTTCTGTGTGCACGAAAGAGTAAAACGATAAAATTGGTCTCCTTTGATAGAAAATACCCTGAACACGCAAAATCCACTTGCAATGCAAAACATGGAAAGTCATTAATTTAATTAATCTTTTTTACACAACACATAAACTGCTCACATGAATGATAGAAAAGACAGCACAATTATTTCACCTCAATGGATTTAGAAAGTTACGGGGCAAGAAGTTTAAAATGCGGTAGAAGCGGCGTGCACAATACTTTCTTCATGATTTCAATTATTTTTGATATTTCAAAAATTCGAAAACCATGCGAATCCTTAAACATGCAAGAATACTGTTTATTTCAGGAATTTTTTATAAAATAAAGCGTTTTTAACAAAATTTGGTGTATAGACGAAGTAAACTTTCCGAAAATACAGGTTTCAAGAAACTTTGTTGTAACGAAATGATTTTTCCATTTACGCAATGATAAATTGTAAATTTTATTAAATCTGACTTGTTTGCAATAACAAAAACATTTTTGTCTCTTCTGGTATCACACGATTATGGAAAATCAAAAATTTGATACTTTTTTTTAGGAAATCACCCATGTACTGGGAGCTTTTTACAAGTATATTCGGCATACCTGGACAGTGCTTTATCAATGAAAAATCGTACCCTTTAACCCTGTGCTGCACGCAACTGCTTAAAACAGTGACTTTCGGTGTCGTTTTTCCTCTATCATATATAAACATTGCAACATCATGCGCATTTAAGTTTAATTTTTCCAAAACGTGCAGTTTTTGTCAAATAAATAAAAATTTATGATCATAATTCAAATTTAATAATTTATATCAACAAGATTACACAACTTAAACAATCCTAACAAAACTGTAAATATTCAAAAGTCCAATTATTAACATTAAAGGTCTAACAGAGCCGGCCTCGTTTCTTTAGCACATTTGACCACAGATTGCATGAACTTGATGAAACCTGTATCTTTCGGCTTTTCGAGACCTCTAAGCAGGCGATTCTTCATAACTGCGATGAATTCTTTATTACTGAGTTGGCCATCCACTGCAAATTTCGTTTTTAGTATAGTTTCAAACTGCCACGGAAACTTACAGTTTTCATCAAAAATGGTGAAAACTACGTGTATCACGTGATCGCTGAGATCAACATGAGCAACGGTTTTGGCGACGTGTTTCAACGTCGCTTGATCGATCGAAGCTCCTGCTATATGATAAAAAGTTAAAGCCGTATCCACGTCGTTGATGTTGTTCAAAAAATGGAAGAAATTCAAATAGTCTTGCCTGGAGATGCCTTGGCCGTGATCCCTGAAACTAAAATGCTTGTTCAAGTAGAAACCGAAAATCGCACGTAACTGACGTCTTCTTCACTCTCTTCAACATGCGCGACTTCTTCTTGTCGGGATAACCGGCGTATGCCAGCAAAAGCTCCGTGAAATCGGCTTCGGAGATGTTGCCGTTTTCGTCTGGGTTCTTCCTGCGGAACTCCAAACTCAAAATCTCCTTTTGCAGTCTTTCTTGGAATTCCAAAAATTTCTCGATTGTCAGTTTCCCTTTTAAATTGGGCCCGAAAAAGTAAGTAGTGAGGGCCGAATTCACACCCTGTAACGAGTTTTTAAAATTGTTTGCTATATTAGTCGGTTACACTATACTTTAAACGTATTTCCGGTATTGGCGTGATCCCTATGTCTCGAGCCGATGCTCGTTTGTTGCCTGATCAAAGTGGCAACTTTTTCGAATTCCTCGCAGTCCACATCACCGTCACCATTCAGATCGAACATGCGAAAGGCGATTTCGAAATGTCTTCTTGAAGCTTGATAATAATCGTAACAATTTCATGTTTGAAAAGTTTCGCCATACTTACTCGATAACACCGTTAGAAGAAAGATGTAATCGGAAAAGGTTATGAGGCCTGAACTCCCCAACTTATAGAAAATACTATCTTCATCTAAAGTGAGCTCTAACTTTTGCTGCACGGTCTAAACAAGACAGTGACTTGTTAATAACTTAAAGCTGACTATTGCGTTCGTTTAAAATTGTGTTAATTTTAAATTTCGTTTTAACCGGAATTATTCGAATCTACTTGAAAACGAAAAACAAAAAACAACGAAAAAAAACTCCCTCACTTCTACATGCCAATCAAATTAAGCCAATTTTATTAAAAATCGTTTTAAAAATTCCTATGAAAAAATACACATGCAAAAATCATTTTTAAAATTGCCATGCTAGTGTTTGCTAAAAAAACTTATCCATTTAATAAAAGTATTGGTATTACCTGAAAATCGTGCTGAAAAACAGGTGAACAATTACAAGGATGTATTTACAGAGTAAAGATATTCAATTGAATTGAATTAAGGAAGATACAATATTTAGAAAGTGTGGGAGATATCGATTTTAATTACCTTTGGGTCATATCGTTTGAACTGGTCCAAACCCAGACCTAAAATAAAATCCGACTTACAATTAGGATGTGCTAAGTAAATATCACACTAACCAACAGAAAAAATCAATAACAAAATTTAATTTAATAAACTTAAAGTTATCTGCTAAATTTAACACAAAAATTAAATTATTATCTAGTTGAGACCTGAGATTATCCAATTTGACGCTTTCCAATTAACAAAATCATCAGTAATTTTAATAATTCAGAAAATATGTACATATTATTTAATATTTATAAAAACTATCACCGCCAACAGCAAGTACGCAACCCACTGCACATTCTTGTATGCTCCATTTAACTAGAAAACAAGTTGTTTTTTTGTTAGTTAGTGCTGATTGTGTGTATTAAGAAAAATTAAGTGCAATCATTCAAATTTTGGATTAAAAACTTCCTGTTGAACCTTGATTGGAATTCATTTTCTAAAACTTGTATGATTTTTTTTCTATACTTAGATTAAACTATTCAAAAAATCATGCAATTTTTCACTTCAACATCCAAAAAGTTACATTAGTAAATGTAAAATTGTGCTCGAGCTGACATGGCTTACACAAATTTAAGACCACCGCATTTGTCCTTGTGAAAATTCTTTCTGATAATTTTTTACGGACAAAACAAGAACAACAAAAAGTGCGAAGGATGTAATTAAAACCAACAAAAAAAAAATGTATTTACCAATATCATCAGTCTTTATTCGTAAATCGTGACGATTTAATGTAATTTACGTTTAAACGTTTTGAATTTATTTTCAATTGTAACCAAGACATAGCCACAATTATGGCTAGTGATGTCAAACCCGTCTTACAGAATTTTTACGAAAAACGGAATTTGAAAGCAAGATGCGATCAAGAAATTCGTTTATTTTCTCAAAGACAAAAACATCTGCAACAATGTACTCTAATTACTGGACCAACAAATGATGGTGATAGCTTTGAAGCAGAAGGTAAATTAAATTTTTCCGATATTTATGGTATGACTTAAATTTGAGATAACTGTAGTAAAAATACCACGATAATGTTTTCTAAATAGCATGTCAACTCTCACAGAAAATCATGTTAGTTTTGAAAAACTTGAAAGATAATTGTGATCAGACGGTGCTAGATTTTTTGAAAGCAAACTACAAGCTAAAAATTTCCCAACTAACCATCCGGTTGTTTGAGACCAGGGGTCATGGATCGTAAAAAGTCATCTGGAGTCATGTAAATCTCATGCTGATCAACTGTAGGCCCTTGAACCTGCAGTGTGGCGAAATAGCGGAAAACCTTGTCCGGAGTAGAGTATTGCCGAATGCGGTTCTCATATTCAATTATCTGTCAAGCCATGCAAGAATTAGTCTTTCAATCATCATCATCTAATCAGCATTAGTTCCACTACCAAGCAAAGACGCATTTAAAAAAATCAAACTCGACAAATTACCATCGGGCTGTTTCATTCCGGGCGTGATAGCGCGGAGGAAATCGTCTGGAGTCATATACACCTCAGTCCCTTCGGTATGTATCAACTTGACAGTGGCGAAATATCGAAAAATTTTGTCTGGTGTGGAATAAGATCTCATACGATTTTCATATTCTATTATCTAACAGGTTGACTTAAAAAAAAATAACAATAGATAAAAGTCGACTCTACCTTACGATCTCGGAAGCCGATTTTCTCTTTGCGGTGCTTTTTCTTCTTTGATTCATCATCAGATTCATTTGTCTGCTCCAGTTCCGAATTCTTTCCGATCTCTTCACTCTCCGCTTTCACTGCGGGGAAGAAATTCCTTCTCACCCTGAAAACCAACTCTTATGTGTGTGTTCAGAAAAAATAATTCTTGTACCATCTATAATCAATCGTTGGAATAATAATGCAGATTAATATAAAGCTGTACCAAAACTTCGTCAGCAAGGGGGTTTTCTCTGGCTTGTGGCCGAAGTTTTTGTAGTGTCTTTTTTGTCCAGTGTCGTTTATTTTGCACTGGAGTATGGGGGCTGGCTTTAAATATTTCGCGGGGTGAATGTACAAACGATTGGCTCTCACACCAAGCTGCACGATTCTTGTAAACATTATCGTAACACTAAATTTATACAAATAACGTTCAATTAAACCAAAATAAACGATCTTTTTCGGCCAAAAATAATCGACATTTTTAACTTTTTATTTTTGACATTGACAGTTCGTTAATTTAGGGAATTTGAGTTTTTATAAATTAGAAAAGTTGGGTTATTGAACACGAAAGTGCCATGTTGCCACATAGAAAAAAATGCTTTGTAAATGATAATGTCAATTGCTTAATAATCGAAAGGATTTCAATATATTTTTTTAATTTAGAAATATGGGTCATATGGCAACACTGTCATCGTGGTGTTGACAGATTGACAGCACGACAGCACAAAGTGTAACCATTATTAGCTGATAAAAAAACATAAAATGAAATAAAGAAACACAAATCATACAAAACATCTAGCTTTTGTATCAGCCGCAGTGAACATGTTCATAAATTTGTGAAGTTTTGTGAATGTTTAGTTTGTGTTTTATTGTTTTCCGTGTTTCGTAATTTATAGTTTTTAACGTGTGATAAATAACCGAACTTTCTAAAATATGGCCAAGAAGAAAGGTATTTCAATACAAATTTCGTCCTAGATTCATAAATCCATTGAACTCGTTGTTCCATATTCAAAACTTGTCTCGCCTTTTGATTCATTTTCAATGTGGGATTCCCCTATTTGCCTATCATTAGCAACACTATTCTGCTTTTAGGAAAAGGAAAAAGTCAAGCCCAAGCTGCTGCTAAGGACCAACGAAAATCAGAACCAGATCAATCAAGCCCGGGTCCATCAACCTCTCAAGAACAAGAGCCGCCGAAAGGCCCACAACAGGAGCAACAGAAAGGTCCACGTCAGCAAAAACAGCGTAAAGAACATCAAGAGTCGCCATTAACTGAAAGCTCATCGAGTCTCTCAGAATTAGAGTCTCCGAAACAAGAGCAACAACAGAAAGGGCCACGTCAGCAGAAGCAGCGTAAGGGGCAGCAAGAAACACCATCTTCGCCTCCAGCAGAAGCTCCACAGCAGCCGAGAGGCGCGTCGCCGCAAAGAGCCCCTCAACAACAGCACCCGCAGCCTCAGCAACAGCAACAAGCGCGAAGACCGCCCCAACAACAATGGGCACCGCAGCAACAGTCGCCTCAAGGTTTTCCACAACAGCAGATGCCGAGAGGTTCTCGTCCACCACGACAACAGTCACCGGGTTATTTTCCTCAATTTCAGCAGCAATCACCGCCGCAACAATTTGCGCCGACTCAGCCGTTTTGGGCGCCTCCACCTATCCAAGGGCAACCACCCCAAGGGTAAATATTTTTTTTGTTATGGGTTATTATTTCAATATTGTAAACGCACTTCAGTGTGTAAAGCAAATTGTACTTGTACTAACCCTAACAACAATATATAATGTATAATGTATAATGTTAGAAATACAAGTATTTGTGTATTTATATTTATATATTGTTTAAGGATAAGTTTAATTTAGAAAAACCCATAGTACAGCATCTTCTTAAGTCTTTCTCTGTTTAAATCATAAATTTGACCTAAATCTTGGTATCTGCAATAAGCATTCTCTGCCTTAATAAGAGTCACATTTAATAAAAGTTTATCTATTTATTTGTAGAGAAATTTGACTGCTGATTTGAAAACTTTATAATTTTTTTTGACTGAAAATCTTTGAAATTTCTTTTGCATTTTCATTTTTTACTGTTCTTGTTGTAACTTATTTATAAAAGTCAGTCATGAGGTACAATGTTCAAACCAAAAATAATCACTTGTATTTTAAAATTTACACTTGAATTGAAACATGATATTTGTTGATTGATCTGGAATGACTCATACATAGTGGTCTTGAAAAACATTCATTTTTTTTTAAACATTGCAGCGCACAACACCCGGTGCGATCCCCTCAGCAGTCACCAAGACCAGGTTGGGGTCAGCAAGCCCAACCACAATTTCAGCAGCCTAGGGGACCACCTCCAGGAATGGTTCAACAGCGTCCCCCGGGTTTCGTACAACCGCAACAGCACAGACAGGGGCCACCACAAGAACAGGAGAGACGAGGGCCTCCACAACAGCAGCAACAACAGAGATACGGGCCTCCACAACAGCAGCAACAACAGAGATACGGGCCTCCACAACAACAACAGCAGCAGCAGCAGCAGCAGAGGCAAGAGCCCCAACAGCAGCAACAACAACAACAGAGACATGGGCCCCCACAACAACAGCAACAACAACAACAACAACAACAACAACAACAGAGGCAAGGGCCTCCACAGCAACAACAACAACAACAGAGACAAGGACCTTCACAACAGCAACAGCAACGACAAAGTCCACGTGAGCAACAGCAAACGCCACGCCCACAACAGCAGGAGCCGGCAGCATCGCAGTCGAAAGAGCAAAGTCCACCTTTTGGAGGACGTGGGGATTGTTTGAAGCAGATGGCTTTGGTCAAATCTGGAACTAGAGGGAGAAAAATCACGGTGGAAAGTAACCATCTCGCTTTGAACGTTGGAACTTTAATGACCGCCGTCCATTACGACGTCTCCATAACTCCCGACACCCCAAAATTACTGTTGAGAGACGTGATGAATTTATTCGGGCAGAAGCACTATCCCAATCGCCATCCGGCTTTCGACGGTCGCAAGAATCTATACTCCCCCACCAAGTTGCCCTTCGGAGTCACAGATTCGATCAGCGACGTGATCAAAGTGGAAGGAGAAAATCGCCCGAAAGAATTCAAAGTAGAAATCAAGTTCGCCAGGATGGTGGATTTGTCGCCTCTGCACGACATGCTGAAGACGAAGACGTCGCCTCAAGACGCGCTGCAATGTCTGGACATCGTTTTGCGTAATGCGCCCTCGAACACTTGTATAACGGCGGGCAGGTGCTTCTTTACTCCGCCCACCGGAGAAATCATAGACCTGGGTGACGGAATGGAGATGTATTATGGCTTTTATCAATCGGCAATCAGGGGATGGAAGCCTCTTTTGAACGTGGACGTCGCCCACAAGGCTTTCCCTAAGGCCATACAAGTCCTCGATCTCATCTGCGATCTGGGGACCAATTACCGTTTTGAAATGCGCAGAGAACATCTGGTTCAACCTTTGAACGACAGTATCCAAAGAAATCTAGAGAAATTTCTGAAGACCTTGAAGGTGAAATACGAAATCACCAACCAAAGTGGCTCCAAGAGGATCTATCGAGTCAACGGTCTAGGAGAGGCGCCTTCAAGAGCCCAGTTTAAGTTGGAAGATGGCAGTCAGACGACCGTCGAGAACTATTTCCTGAACGTGAAACGTTGCAGATTGAAATATCCGCATTTGCCAACACTGTGGGTTGGAGCGAGAGATCGCGACTCGAAGATTTTGTTGCCGTTGGAGTTCTGCTCGGTCATGGAGAGTCAGACTATCAACAGGAAGATGAATGAAAACCAAACGAGCGCCATGATCAAAAAGTCGGCCACTTCGACCACAGTGCGTAAAAGTAAAATCATGGATTCGCTGCAGAAGGCGAGGTATAATAACGACCCTTGCATCAGAGAGTTCGGGTTTTCCGTCAACAACCAATTCGAGAGGTTGGAGGCCAGAATTTTGACACCGCCTTCTCTACTTTACGCCGGCAACACCACCGTTACTCCCAGTAAGGGGGTTTGGAGGGTTGATCGAGGTAGATTTCTCATAGGAGCCACTATTAAGAAATGGACCATCGCTTGCGTCACCAGACAACCTTGCCGAGTCGAACAGCTAGCGGAAAGTGTAAGTAATTTCTACAATTCTTCGAAGGTAGGAAAATGGTCAGAGCGGACGTAAATCTTTTTCACATAAGCATTGCCATTTTATAGCGACGATTTTGAATTTAAAGGAACTTCTGTTTTTCAGATTTTCAAAATGGCGGGTTCGAATGGAATGCAGATGGCATCGAAGGCAACCCCGCCCTTTGTCCACGTAAGCGGTCGCCAGACTGTGCGTGACATAACCGATTACTTCCGCACCAAGCAAGATTTCGACTTGATCTTCGTCGTGGTACCCAACAGCGGTCCTCAATATTCCTTCGTTAAGCAAGCGGCCGAACTGAATGTCGGCTGCCTCACTCAATGCATCAAAGAAAGAACTCTCAACAAACTAAACACCCAGACCGTAGTCAACATTTTACTCAAAGTCAACAGTAAGATGAACGGAACAAACCACGCCTTCAACACCCCCTCGCGGCCACCGATAATGAACCGCCCTTGCATGATCATGGGCGCAGACGTCACCCATCCCAGTCCAGATGCCAAGGACATACCCAGCGTGGCGGCGGTGACGGCCTCTCATGACCCCAAAGCATTCCAATACAACATCTGTTGGCGTCTGCAGCCCCCTAAAGTCGAAATAATCGAAGATCTGTGCAACATCACCATGGAACAGCTGATATTCTTCTATAAGAAAACGGGGTACAAACCGGAACGGATCGTTTTCTTCAGAGACGGGGTTTCGGAGGGGCAGTTTCGGGAAGTGCAGAGGGCGGAGATCACCGCCATACAACAGGCCTGCAGGAGGATTCAAGCTGAGGGGTATCAGCCAGCCATAACGTTTTTAGTGGTGCAGAAGCGCCACCATACGAGATTGTTCCCAACTTCCGACCATGATACTGAAGATAGAAATTATAATGTTCCGGCCGGGACTTGCGTGGACACGTTGATAACTAATCCTACCATGCAAGATTTTTATTTAGTGTCCCATGCTAGTATTCAAGGGGTCGCGAAGCCGACCAAGTATTGTACGCTCTGGGATGACAACAATATGACCAATGACGATATTGAAGAACTTACATACCATCTCTGTCACATGTTCACAAGATGTAATAGATCTGTCAGCTATCCGGCTCCCACCTATTACGCCCATCTAGCAGCTGCGAGGGCTAAGGTTTATATCGAGAACGATAAGTTGAATATGGACGAGTTGAAGAAGCATCAAGAAACCTATCAGATTAAAGAATGCATTTCTAAGGACAAGCCCATGTTCTTTGTTTAAAGAAAACTGTTAACGGTAGCTAGGTATTAAGAAAATAGAGCAATTTTGTAGCTTGCTTTTGGCTTTTCTTATTATAATATAAAAAAGTTAATAAAACCATTGTATGGAATAGTCCGTGGTTACTTTTTGAGGTTATATTAAAGATAGATTGAGATGTGTCGTTCCCACAAATGTCAACGTTTCTTTGAATAAAATTTAGTGAGAAATAGTTGTTTGGTTGGTAACTGTCACGTAATGTGAATTTTAAAATAAAATAATTTTTCATAGGTTTTAAATTGTTACACATTCACATTATTAGTAATCCTCATAGTCAAACAGAAAAAGAATATACATTTGATTTACATCAATAAAAAGGGAATATTTTTTTTAATACGTTTGGAGAATTTCTCTTTAATTGCACCATCGTTGGCTTCCCTGCTGTCAGTGAAAGTGTTTTATATTGTTTTCACGAAACTTCAAAAGTATGCCCCAAGAACTTCAAGTTTTGCAGTGTTTTAACTGCGAAACTTTCCAAGTATTCGCCCAAATTGTACGTAATTAACTTCAAAATTGCATTGAGTGAATTTACAGGTGAACATTGTCAAAAAAGTTCCAAAATGGTCGTGTAAAATATGCGGTGAAAAACAGTCAGTCAAGAAGGTAAATGAGATAATTTCTTAAAATAAGTTGAATTATGTGCGTTTTTGGACATAGATTTACGGGAAAGGCACGGGAAAAGAGTGTAGAGAATTTGTACAGAACCTCAATGAGCAAAGACTGATGAAACACAATTTCAAACCAGAGATCGTGGATTTTGCTGTTGCAGAAGCTCCACAAGTTCCAAGTATTTGCGAAGAGAGAAAAAGTAAATGGGCGGAATTCACAGAGAATGCGGTTGAGGAGAAGAAAATGGAAAAAACTGTTGATAATGTGTTTGAAGACAAAGAGACTGATTTAGATGCAATTCTTGATTTGTGAACTAGTAATAATTGTGGTAAGTTGATATTATGGTTTATTCATCTTTCTTGTTACGAACATTGTGTATTGTTTGGAATTAAAATAATTGTACCAAGCAGGTTATAACAATATAAAAATTATTTACATTAAATGATTTGGACTAGACATTATGCTGAAATACATGTCAAGAACTATAACACAGGGTAACATGTTACAAAAATAACTTATTGCCATTCATGTTGTATTTGAATAATTTATTTTTTATGGAAAAGAAAAGAGAGTATTGCTAGTTTCATTTAGTGGAAGTATTGCAGGTACCTAACATTATCATCTTACTATATTTTACACAATTACATATAAAGCATAAGCTTCCAGATCTAATCTTTTCTAATTAATTTTAAAAAATCATAAATTAGAGATCACAATAAATGCATCATTAAATGATAATTTTATTCAGTCAAGTAATTTTATTGGTATTGTTCACGTTTTCCTTCTCCTCCTTCTAATACCAGCTTCTCTTAAAATCCCCATCATAGCTGTACTGTTTCTGCTTTTCTCTCTCGTACTTACTCTGACGCCAGGCGTATTTCCATGCGTTCCTGCGGCGCCACGTTCTGGAAAAATCGAGTCCGATTAGAACCAGTTTTTGAGAAGGGGGTGCTAAGCACATGCACGGTTAGCAAGTACTCACTTATTTTGCGTTTTGGAGACATAACTGTACTCCAATCTTGGAGGTAACTCAGACTGAGTTAGCGGAAGCAGTCTGCCCCCTAATGTGAGCGTAATTTAAATAATGTTAGTTCAAACACACAAATATGCCTATGTTAAGGCTCGCATTTACCTAGCTTCGAACGGAGCAAAATAGCACTCTTTTGAGTAATGATTCAGACAGTATAGGACCAGATGGAAGAAAGTGATTTCGATACTTTATTTTTAAAATACACTCATATATTGCAATATGACGCAAGATCTTGTACATTTATTTATAATGAATTAAAAATATATATATTTTTGCATGCATCCATGAAACTGTTATCACGCAAACTGCAAAGATATCCATCCACGTACATTCGGGTTTTATTATAAAAAAATGTCAAAAAATATAATGGTACTTTTATATTGTTTTGAAAGTTATACTTATTTGCTGTGATAAAATCATCGAAAATTTCTGTCTCGCAAAATCCAAAGGGGTAGTTTTGTTTTCTAAACATTTCTCTTAAAACTGATTCCGTAAGACAAATCTGTGTCAAAAAATATGTAAACAACCGCTTTTGCCATGTAATGACGTTTGCAAATACTTGAAATGCTTGGTTGGCGCAGGAATCATTAAAAAAATATTTAGATAAATGCGGGCCCTAAGAGCGAGACTGAGACTTCACTTCCACTCACCGTTGACATATTCATCCACTAGCTTCCTTTTCTTGTATCTATGTTGCGAAGCGGCGGAATGCAGGGGCAGCACGTTCGCTCTGATCTTTGAAGGCGCGTGGTGGTGGCCACCGTGGCTGACTGTACAAGATCTACCCTTGCAAGCCACCAGATACCTCAATTGGTCGTGGAGAAACGATTTTTCTTCGGGTTTGAGTTGGTCTATCCGGTTCTGTAACTCGAACGGGTCTATTCGCAGGTTGTAGAAGGTGACTAGGCCGGTGGTGAATTCGCAGTAGAGAAAATTGTGCGTCGAGTTTATCGTTCTGACGCAAGAGTAAGTGTTGTTGTTGGCGTTCATACAGAAGCAGAACGGCCCCTCAGTCCACATCGGCGCCGTTTTCCAGTGCTCCTTGTCGTGATGGAAGCAATTCATGCGTTCTGAGGCGCACTCTTTCTCAAGCTGATCCTTTTTGCGCTGCTTGCGGAGTTTGCGCTTCAGTTTGTCTTCTTTGAGCTTTCTTTTGGCGTCTTTGAAGCGGTCGCGCTCACTCAGGGGCCTTTCGCGAGACTCCGGTTCGCAATGGCAGTAGTCGTTGTGGTATTTGGTGTTGGGATAAGGGATCACCTCGTCGGAAATCCTCGGCTGAAGATAAATTGGAATTGAAAAGGCATATTCAAATTATTGAACCACAAAAGAAAAATCTCTTTCTGAGTTAGTCAACTTCACGTTATCTCTACAACAATCTAAACGCCATTTTCTTTTGTTGTTTTAAACATTTCATACCTAATAAGGGCATCTTAACTCTTAAAGTATATACTAAACAACCAAACGAAAAGAGAAGTATCTTGTACAGTTAGCTAATAACTGCAAATTATTCATTACTTTATTGTGATAATCATACAAGAAGAGGTCTCCTATTTTAACCGCTTCAATTTAAATGGTTCAGGTTGTAAACAAATGATAACATCCATATTTACATAACTGTAATGGTTTTGTCCCAAATTATTGTGTCCCAAAATTTTAACCATTTTTGTGATGGACCAATGGGGCTAAATAAAGTGATATCTGATGTAGCGGATGTCTTAGATTTGCCATTACAAAGTCGGCAACCACAAAAGTGGTCAAAATTTTGGGGCACAATATCTCCGAGACAAAAGCCATCATGGTTATGTAAGCATGGATGTTATTACTGCAACATGAACCATCCAAATGGTTTAAATGGGAGATCTCTCCTTGTTAGTTGTAAATAATTGGTATAAAAAAAAAATCAGTTTTTTAAGTTGTCAAAATTTATCTTAAAATATTATTATCGCTTTGTAAGCTCATTAGGATTGTTAAATTAACAATATCTAGATAATTATTTCATGTTATAATATAATGAAAAAAATTTGTTGGAACAAAAATGACAATTACCTTGGGTGTTGTTGTGGTGGTTCTTATCTTGGCTGTGGTAGAGGCCTCTGTCGAGAAGTCAACCACATGCGCCCTCGTGGTGGTGTAATAACGGTGGTTATGTCTATGAGGGTTGCTGTGGTGGACATATGGTCCGAAAGTGGTCAATTCGACTTTATTGATGGCCACCTCGGTGACTTCCGATTCGAATCTGACCCTGGGCCGCTTCACAGGCTTTTGTGCGTCGTTCTCGTGGGGTCTCTTCCTCTTCCGCTTGATTTTCGTCGCATTAACATGGTAGTGTTCAGTCGACATGCTCAGTTCTTGTTCGGAAGGGTTGTTCAGCTCGTTCAGTTCGGGCAGATCGAACCTTCCGGTTCTATTTTTTGGCAAGCTGTCGTCCTCGTCGATGATGGGTTTTGTGTGCTTTAAATGTCTGCGAATTTCTTTCAATTTTTCCAACTTTTGCTTCAGCTGGTAGATTTCGTTGTCTATTTGGTGTCTGGACTGTCGCCACGTTTTACGATCGTGATAGATCACCGTCGAGCAGTTTACTCGCCCTCTGTCCATGATCACGCAACCTGCCGACGTTTCGGATATGGTGTTTGTGGCCAAATTTGTTTGGTCTTCTAGTAAGGAAGTATTTACAGCCTTCAGATTTATCAGTTGGCCTTGGACGTCTTTCATCACGTTTTCGACGTGATCGAGGGTGTCGCGTTTAGACCTTATCGACATTCCTTCAGGGTTCATTTCGTCGAAGAGGATCTGGTGCAAGTCTGCGTCTCTTTTGATGCGGTCCAGTCGCGTGTGACGGCGAGTCATGTTCCTCAGCTTCAGAGGGGGGGATAGATGAACAATTAGTAAGGGAAAATCAGACACGTATTTAGATTTTAGCAAAACTAAGTACATTATGCTTCTTACTGTAGTAACGAATTATATATTTTTTTAAATTAAAAATTGTTATATAAATAGAAAAATCAATTCTTTAAACAAAGTTTTCTCGAAATTTGTGTTTTCGGGATTTCGAAAATTTTACATTTTCGTCGTTTACACCGGATTTTCTTAAAAACGGCGCATTTCATCAAATAATTACCTGAAATAAACCGCATTGTTACATGTTCCAGGATTCTAATGATTTTTGAATTTCTGAAATGTTTCTTGTTGCTTCAGTTATTTTTATGATTTTTTTTTGCATACGGTTTTAAGATTTTGTGTTGCCTACGCCAGTGTTAACTTGAAAAATTCCACTTACGGGTATCTTCTTGTAGACGAGCCCCGCTGAGGTGAAGCAGGCACACTTCCTGAAGGATTTGTTTGCGTTCAAAGAAACATGCGTAACAGATTTGCATTTGTGTTTCCTCCACCGCCCGTTATCGTTAACGCAGTACCATTTCTGGTTGACCCTACAGGGTGGTTTCAGGTCATCCAAAGCACACTCTACCGACAACCGTTCTAACTTATTCGAGGGGAAATTCCTGGTTTCCACCACCATTTCGTTATCTGCAAAATCGATCGAGTCAAGATAAAGAATTGGTTTTAGGGTGCTTCGGTTAGTACCCTCACCCCTGATTAAGTTCTTACTAGTAACATTTGCTTCGTTACTGTAGTAAGTGTCGTCATCAATATCATATCCCCCGTCGATTTCATCATCAATATCGTCATCGTCGTCCACATCAATGTCATCATCTTCGTCGTCCCCAAAGGAATCTAACGTGAGATCCTCACCTGATTCGTAAATTTTCGAAACAGACCGAGCGGTGGTGGTGGTGGTGGTAGTGGTGGTGGTTTCGGTTACCGGTTTAACCGAAACGGAATGCTGCACCGGACCTATGGTGGAAATCGGCGCTTCGGTCGTGACGTTTCTTCGGGCAGTTATAACCGATTTGTTCTTCAGTTTGGCGTCCAAAAAGGGGGTTTCACGACGTCCTGAGCTAAAATTTCTTCGATTAAGGCGGCCTTTCTCGCGTCGACATAATCACCTTTCGATCAAAAATGTGTCGGGCCATCTCACGCGTTTTCTTTTGGAGTTGAGGAACAATGGCAGAACCGAGCGGCCGTCCATGTGCGGGGGGGCCTCCACTCCCGCGATGTCCAAAAAGGTGGGTGCGAGATCTATGTTAAGTACTATATCATCGACTACAGTGCCAGGCTCTACACCTGGACCGCGGACTAAAAATGGTATTCGGACATCAAATTCAAACGGAAAACTTTTGCCCTTAAAAATAATAACGAACAGATTTTAAACGGTGCGTCAGGTGACACGGGCAGCATGAATAAAAACGAAAAGCGACGAATGTAAATAAAATTAATTTGCTCAAGCGGACATCTACTGACGTAATTACGTACGTAACATTAGCATAAACTCGCCGGATTCGCGTAAAGATCATAATGTCATGTTTGCCTGTTATTTGACGTTAATATTCGATGTGTCATCGGCTTTACATTAACTTCCATGAATCGCATAAATCACGCGAAAAAGCTCGCGAATTTGCAGAGGAGCAAGTTAAATATTGGAGCTTGTTAATGAGACGGGAGGAAAAAGGACGAAAAGAAACTCGTGTGGGTGGTGATCGATATTGGTGGGTGATCATGAACGAAAAATTTCAATACACATCTAAACAAGACTTCCATGTTTCGATGTAATCTGTATTTTCAACTGAAAAGTATAATAAATTATTCTTCGGTTCATGATGAATATATTTAGTTTGCAGTCAGAACCGACAAAAACGGAAATTTTATCAATAATTCACTTGTTAACGTTCTTTGAGAAAAAAATCCGATATGATACGTTGATTAGTGTTCTCTGTCCATCACATTGCCCAATTACATCTTCTCGCTTCCTTAAATTAATATTTTATAGAATCGATATGTTAAGGAACACAACAACCCCTGACATTTAGTTAATCTGAGTTGTTGCCATGGCAGACGATCAAAATATGTGCATTACAGATTGTGAGTTATTTATTGCAAATAAAAATACGGTTCTTTTGGAATATAAATTTATGACATCACGTTACTGGCAGATGTCCATCCTACTTTTATCATAAAATTAAATTTTGAACTGATAGTTTAGATTTACGAATATGATAACACTTCCCTCACATAAATATATTTACAATGAGAGTGGCTGCGTTTCTTTGTAAACGCTAAAGTTTACGATATTACGTCATAACCCATTTGATAGCTTTTAAAGTTACGGCAAACTTCCAAACGCTAAAAGTTGCGGCGAGTCTTGGCACTATTTCTTAACATTAACATCATTATGTAGCATAATATGTTAATTAGGAGCAATTTTTCGTTAGTTTATTTGAAAGTTATTTTGAAGTGTTATCCCAAACAGTACTTAAATGAGGAACAGCTACATCCAGAGTAAAATTTAGCTCTAAAGCAGTAGTTGGCAAGGGTGTCACTTGGTCAAAAGATTCAATTTTTATGAAGTAGTAGTTGACACCTAGAGAAAGACACCAAACAAAGCGTACACATAAGTAAAGAAAAAATGTATCTATATTGCGTAAAAATAAGAAACAAAAAAATAGCCCAGTGAAAGAATTAACATTTTTATTATTTTTTGAACACATCCACTATCGCGTATTAATCGCACACATTGATTTTTTTGAAAAAATGAAACAATCAAGGTTGACGTTAGACACAAAAAAAAATGTAAGAAATTACTTGACATTTCACCGTTGTATACCAATTTCATAACTGAGGTTTTTAGGTTGATCATTTCATTTATTACAACTTGGCAGTAAGGAACCTTATTTTCAATTTTCTTGAAACCGTATACAAGGCATATATTTTTCCCCTTGCTTATTGTTTTGTCTCATTGTTGCCAATTACAATCGTACTGAAACTATTACTTGTTTTTAACCCGTTGGAAGTTTGAGTTAAAGATTTTTTTTTTCAAAAGTACGATAGTATTGTAATAACCATGATGATGTGAGTGTGATAATGAGCACAGATCGAGGAAGTTCTTAATTCTTTGGAGATTTCGATATCGGTGCAGTTTAGCTTTAACCACAAGGACGAAAATAAATTGCCTGCCGCACACAAACGTCGGGAAATAACAAGACACGCATTTGCAAGCAGTGCGCTGAAAATACCCCCGATTTCAGAAATAGATTCAGACAGAAACAGACAACCCATTTAACCGCCTTCCTTCGCCCTTCATCAATAACACGTAAGTGCAACAAACCGGAGGGAAGCAAATCCAGAAAAAATCGCTTTATTCATGCGGCCCGTTGATATTTACATACGCGCCAAAAAAATGACTTCTTTTGTCGCGTTTCAGTAGATTCAAGGAAACATGAAAGCAGATGGTCGGTCGTCAGTACCTTGATCAGGCCGAACTGCCCCAGATGGTAGCCGTGGTCAGAAGTGAAGATGATGTAGGTGTTCTCCAGCTCGCCCAGAGCCTGCAGTTCTTCGACGACGAGCTGGACGGCCGCATCCACCGACTGCAGCGTCTGCAGCCGTTTCGTCATTAGCAGATCCGTGAACTGCTTGTGGATGGGCTGCATCTTCTTCGTCACTTGCAGAATCCATTGTTTGTCGGGGTTGGGCGCATAGTCGTACGACGGCGTGCTGCAACAAGAG
>QDEB01102466.1:0-12461 GCA_004193795.1 Asbolus verrucosus | reverse complement strand
TAAGGATAAACAATAAAAATATTATTCTCATCTCTAGTCTTCCTTTATGTAAATTTTTGCACTTGATGGCGACCATAACTTTTATACTTCCTCCGAAAATAAAAATTTAATACCTTTACTCATATTTATTTCATTTCACCTTCTTTAAATAGCATTGCATTTGCATGTTACACGCTTGCGTATTGGTCATTGGAGAGTGCTGTCCTTGCAATCCAAGTCTTGTAACAATTTTATACCATGTCATTGAGAATTTACCACAATGTGTACAGGTGCTCTTTAACTATTCTTACAGCTCCCTTATGTTCAGTGGGAACTGGAATGTTTCAATGCTAATCTTATCCATATCATGTAGATTACTCATCATTTTCATATTTTCTTAACGCGTGTATATTAGTAGAAATACTGTTAAAATCTTAAAATAAATGTTATCTAGACGCAAAAGCCATAAAATGTTTTTTTAAAGCAGTCCATTTATTTGCAAATACGTGAATATGCTTCGAGATAAATGTATTTTAAAACATGTTCGCATTTTGTCTTTGATATAATACGTTTCATCAGAATTAGTTCAACCAATTGTTTTTAACCGTTAATGTAATTTATATATGTATATACTACGTTAAATTGTTCTTATATTTAATAAGCGAAGACATATTCTATGAGATATATAAACCCGAACGTTGCTCTTATAAAATTAGTATTGAAATAACAACGAATTCTGGACTAATTTTTGTACTAATCCTCATTTAAAATATGAAAGTCGTGAATTCTACATATTTTTGCATCCATTCACAAAATAATTATTTATTTACCTACTTTATAAATGTATTTCTTTATTGATACAATAAATTCGTTTGTTACAGTAGTGAAATTTTTATTACTGTTGTCCAGTTCCAGAATGTATATACTTAATTAATAAAGACGTTTAACGACGGAAAATACGATTTAAATGCCAGTCCGCAACAAATGATTCAATTACTGGAATTAAGTAAACCTTAGAGTTTTATTAACTGTCAAAATCTCAAAATGATGGTAAAATATTGTGTGCAACTGTGTATAAAATTAGTGTTCTTTTTGAATAGCTTTGAAGCTAAATATAAATTTAAATCCACCATATTATAGTTTAATATTAACTATTATTATCTGAATCAAAAACAATTCGCGTAATGTTTCTGTTTTCACCAGAAATAGCACTGTTGCGATGCATTTATGCAACATAAACACATAAAAATACACTTTCAATGAAATCCGGTCTCCATTCATTACTTCATGAAAAATGTTTCTATAGTTTTGATTTCACTTCTTCCGAAAATGACAACGTTATAATCACTTGTTCTTGGCTCCGTTAGATCTTGGAAACTATTTGATGTACCAGAAAGAATATTTGTATTACGTTGATATAAAGACAAAACGCCCTTTTATTTCGTCTTAGTTCTTATCTTGGACCAATAAAAATAAAATTTTATATATACCTTTTGTTAGTAATACCAAGAGGCACTAACAGATGTACTTAACAATACAATATCCAAAAATTCTTAACGCTCATTGTTTACAGATTTTAATTGTCAATTTCAAGTATTTCTTCTTACAGCTACCGAAATCATAAAATGACATCTAGTTGCTGTGCAGTTAACATTGAAATGTAAATGGTGCCTTTTTTATGTAATTTTAAGACAAATCTTATTTTTTTGCTCAACTTTTACTCAATTTTCATAATTTTTAAAAGTGGCTGGAAGTCCGTATAATTTATACAGGCAGCACGATTTGACTCACATAGATAAAATTTGTCATTTTTTGACTTTTGACAAAAACAAAATTTTACATCCATTTGCCCTAAATATGTTAATATCTAAAAAATATTAGTTATTCGACAGTTAATCGTTTTCATTATTTGACAGGGAACCAATTTTTTTGAATTAATGTATTATATGGGTTTTAGAAACATATTCAACAAAAATTGAGGCTTTTGTGTTTACCTTATATATTAAGACGATGTGAATTTTTTTACATTTTTTCCACTTTTAAGGCCCAATTTACTTCACATGTAAAAGACATTATCACTATTTATTTGTTTTTCTCTTCTGGATAAAAAGTCCTCATACAAAATGTCGATATTCTGCAGTTATTTGATCATTCCACCACGACTCCCTTGACTGACATAGTTTTGTTGTTATTTTCAGCGCATCCACCAAATTTGCATTTATCAATGTTCCATTTCAAAATAAAAAGCCTGTCAATAGAATGTAATAATGTTGATACTTTTTGGTCGTTATATTTTACCCTTCAGACATTCAATCGCTCCTCTATACCACTTACTTCATGTCATAACTAAATTTATGCATTTTTCTCTTCCATATAAAAAGTACACCAACAAAAGGCGTACATAATTGTAGATGTAGATAATTTCGTTGAATGTAGATACGAAACAATATCGTTAACATAAAAAAAGTTTGTCTTGTTCTGACTAGAACTAACCTAAGCTGAGTTATTGTTTAATAAGTCGATATCATACCCACTCGAAATAAAGGATTTTGTTTCCTTTTCTTGGAAATATAAAAAAAGCTGTTAAAAATCATGCTGCACTGTCACAAAACGTTATATTTATTGTCCAGTTTCATCACTGTTACATTCGAATTGAACATTTCTACTTACGTCTTTATTTGGAACTATATTTTTCGGGTCAGGTCAGGTTTGCGGCCGCCCTTTAATTTGGGCTTCCGATCGATGCGTCCCAAATAAAATTTAAAATAAAGTAAGGTGGATACAGAAAAACAAACCATCTCGACCAAACGAGCAACGTGGATCCAATTTTGCAAGTGAAATAGTGCGATGGAATTCTTCGTGCAATGATTTTGATCCTGATCCATTGTTAGTGTATCTATGCTGCTCATGTTGTCCTTTTTATGTTCGAACATTACAAAGCTCATCTACACATGTATGTGCAAATAATACTCGTCGAGCACCTGGCACAGCTACTGGTTGATGCTGTGTAGGTTTCCTAGCAACATAAGATCAATATAACAATCAAACGCGCAGCGAAACGACTACGCCCTGGTTCTTAAATACTCTCGATGCTACGACCCAGAATAGACGGAAATAAATCGTAGACCTTAAATTTATTTCACGTCTCCCTTGTTATTAACAAAATAAAAAATGGAGGTCCGAAAACCATAAACATTTTACGCAACAGCTTCAATTGTGTTGTTTTACTCGTTTTCGTCCTATCAAAAGGATTGGACATAATCAACCTCACCACCCACGCACAACACATACGTAGGTGCTGAACTTTCAATCCGTAATGCGAAACCGTGAAATTAAATAAAATAAATCGAGTTTAGTCGACTCGATTTAGGAGATCTTCGTTAAGGTGATGTCGATTGCCATCGGCCATGATGATGATAAATATAAATGGGAAACATAGGGAAGAAGAATACAGAATCGGGCTAAATGTTATATTATTCAAGAAAGAGCACACGAAGTGAACAAGTCTGGAATCAAGGTGGACCCAGATTCGATTAATGGGTCTCCGTAATTGGGGTAAAACCCGAATTCTGTTAATAATTCAGATAGGAAAATGGATCATAAAATCCTCAGACGTAATAATAAAATTTTATTACGTCAACGAATGCAGCCCAGTTTAACATTATCGAATATCCCACTTGACGCAGACGTTCTTAAAACAAAGTGAAATGTGTGACAAACAAGTTATATGATTTACAAGATGGTTTAAAAATAAATAATATTATCTAATTTAATTGTTAAAGTTTTCAAAAATTTAATCAAACTAATTCAGAAACTTTCAATTTAAATCTCTGTAACGAATTCAAGTTGTTAAGTCAAACCGATATTTTTTTTTAAATCATTTGTTTTTATTCCAAAATTTTTAAGAGGGAGTGGACTAAAGAACACTTACAAACAAATAATAATTCTTATTTACATTATTACATAATTAACTAGAATCTACGAAAAGCAATCATTGTTCGCATGTTTGATTTTTTTATATATTTTTTGATATATTTAATATANNTCATTGGACCATTGCTATCGTAATAATATCATAGCAAATGACACATTTAAAAAAAGAGTAAACTGTACGCATCTAATAAACCAAAAAATAGATTAACGTGTGGCAACTGAAAATAAGGGAAAATTATTATCGAGTTTTTATAAATGAAAATATATTCCAAAGGTTTTTTGACTACTTAGTTTTAAGGTTACTACGCGATCTATTCAATGAAAATTTTCTAGTCCTGGTGCCCGTAATATTTTCAGTTAGTTTTTAAAACTGGGTTAAATAATTTGGTGTGTTTTGGATTAACTTTATTTTAAATTATTTCTATTTTTGCGAAATTTCAAACGGTTGCAACTTCTTTATGACAATTTTAATTAAAAAATGTGATATAAATTAACTACTAAAATTTTAGCTGACATGTTCACTTTAGTGCTACCAATTATCAAAAAATAGGTCGTTTACATTGATAACAACATACTCAGCATAACTGAATCTAATGGATCAGACCATGAAATGGTTTGGATCTTATAACAATGGTCTAGTTAAAGATACTATAATTGCACAGTTTGGCTTAGGTTTGGAATTTTTTTTCGCTAGGTTTTATAAAAGGTTACCTGTTGCAAGAATAGTCCGTTTTAAATATAATAGGACTGGGTAAACTAAAATTTTCAATAACTAAACTATAAATCATTTTATATAATTTAAACTACATAGTGTTTGAAATATCTTTATTATTAATAACCTTTTAATTTTTACCATGTTCTTCAAAAGAATTTCTGAGCCAAAAACTACAAACAGTAACAAAAGGGACAAAAACCATTTTCTGCAGTTCAGCTACGATTGAAATGTTATACTGAACAACCAAAAATCTACAGCTTTCATCTTATTCTCAAACTGTTGTCAGTCGACAATAAAGAAATACTTTGAATTTGTTAAATAAACGATAACTCAAAATGTGTGTTGATATGTTTCACAATTTTGGACTCAGTTATTCAGAAAGAATTCATTTAATGATTGGTTGTAAATGTAATGTTTAAGTCGTTAATTTTGCAGAATATTTCTAAAAAAAAATTACCGTTTTGAACTCAGGTCGTAGAGTTGATTTTAACTCCAAAGCTTTCTGATTACACTCTTTCTCGGAAAATCTGAATTTCTTCCATGTAATTCTTTGCAAACTAACCACTGCATTATTACTGTTACACTGTACATAAAAAAAAATTGAAATTTTTAAGAAATAATAACTTGAAGTACAAAAAAAAACTGATTAAGGGAATCAAATTGTCCTGTTTTCGCTTCGCTCTGTATAAATGCTCTTTTTAAAGAATGTTGCTGCAGTTTTTCAGTGAGTTAATTTATGTATTACCTTACAGGTTATTTAATTATTTATCTGTTTTAAAATTAAGAAAACGGGAACATAACAGAAATTCATAAAATAGAAACTGTTAAACAATTATTTCAGTTTTTGATAGTGGTAGCGCCATCTGTACCAACACCTTATAAGTATATTGTTATCAGAAATTCCACCAGAGGACGTGTAGGTTCAATTGTATAAAACACAATCGTGTGATATTTACGTAAGCGAAATTATTAAACCAAATATTGGGAAACATTTAATTCTAAGGTATTCATTTTTTTCTTTTATTATAAAATATATAAAATTACGCAATAGCTTTCCTTATAATATACTAAATTCACCAATATGAATAACTGTCAGGATGGCCGAGCGGTCTAAGGCGCCAGACTCAAGGTTTCCTTGCCTGCAATGCAGGTTCCGGGCATTCTGGTCCTCTCTGAGGGCGTGGGTTCGAATCCCACTTCTGACAGAACCTTTTTTTTTTCTTTTTTTTCATTTAATTAAAATTAAATCACGATTTAAAAACACAAAGGATAATGAATGTAATATTATTGCCTTTTTAAAGAACCGAATCAAATAATTTAGTACTATTAAAAGCCGTGGAGTGGCAGCACTTCCTGGTGGTTACAAGCTCCTCCCCTTGTTGCCATGGCGACAGCTTCCTCTTTTGTTCTCTTTATGCTCGTGCCGGTTAGAGGGGTGCAATAAAACCGCGATATCAAGCCAGCGGCGGAGGTGTAACTCGGTACAAAAAGTGAAAGCAAATCGGACATTATGTAATAATTAGAAATCAAATTATCCTTGCAGTCTGTGATTATTTTGCAACATGATTTGGATTTTTATGTTTTTTGCTTTTTAATATCTATTATTTTTTATTTTTGATAGACGAGTCTATAGTGAATTCTTCAATATCAGTCTTGATACAAAGCAATTAATTTATTTCACACATACTATGGAATAGATAAAAAAATATAAACAAAAAAATGTACCTACTTAGAATGCAAAAAAAATGCAAAAAAGATTTAAGTTTCTCATTTCATCTTCATGAAACATATTTTACAATATGAGGTAAGTTTGTTAATTTGTAATTATCAAGTAAGGACAGTCGATGGATACGCCACTGCTTTTAACCCTAAGTGTT
The DNA here is from genome assembly GCA_004193795.1 of Asbolus verrucosus. Taxonomy (NCBI): domain Eukaryota; kingdom Metazoa; phylum Arthropoda; class Insecta; order Coleoptera; family Tenebrionidae; genus Asbolus; species Asbolus verrucosus. Next base: position 5,957 of record QDEB01102466.1, on the reverse strand, counting down.
TTCTCAATGGGGTCGCATCTGTCAATTTTTCGCGTCTAGTTCAACATCTAGTGCTGTAGTGCTTTAGTTTACAATTAAAATAACCTAAATTCTTTAAATTTAAAAGCAAAACCATTTATGTGAAATAATCCTGAAAGTGTTTTATTAATTTATCAAGAAATTACAGCAACACAAATAAATACAGATGGTAATAAAAACGAATAGTTTCGTGCGACATAAAATCATTTTTTAAAAATACTTTAGAAAGTGCTTGTAATGAACAAAAATAATCAAAACCATTACTATGTTGTAAGTATTGAGACACAACTATAGTTACAAAAATATCAGTAATCAGAATGTTAATAAATAATATCGACATGAAAGTGGGTTAGAAATGTGTGTTTATTATAAATTTTTAGATCGCTGAATGAATTTGTTAAAAAAAAATTGATCAGTTGTGGTAAATTTATGTAAAAAAGCTATGAAATCGTTCGAATGCGAGTCATCTTCAGAAGGTGACGAACCCACCATTCACCCCATCTCACGGACAATAGCTCAGCCTCCGCAGTGGTTGCGAGGGAACTCTGCCCCCGCATGGGGGTGGCAAACTGGCGTAAGTACAACAAAACCTCTAAATGACCTAGCAATATACCGGCGAAAGTTTCAACTCTGCTTTATTTATAGATGTATCATGTAGCACATTAAGCGCTTGTTTTACCTCCATTATCTCTAGAAAATAACATTTTTTAACTGCTTATTTTATTTAATTTCCTTACAAAATTAAGGGTTAATTGAAAGATATGAAGTAAACTGCGAAAAAAATAATTTAACCACTATATAAAATTTACAAATTTGACTACATTAATAAATAATTAAAAATCTGTTGTTATTATACAATTAATTATACACTGCCTTCTGAAAAAAACAATTTATTGAACAATTTTAATGAGATTATCAGAATTAGTAATAATAAAAATTACAAAGACAAACAAGACATAATCAATAATTATTGGTATCACGGCGATTTCTTGTACGCTCAGCAATACGTCAAGGTGTGCTGGAAATCAGGTTATCAATATCTGGCTGGAATATTTTCATCCATGGCTTCGTGAATTCGACGTCGGAGTTCCACCAGATTGTTATCTTAACATCTGTGATATCCCGTACATGTTTTGTAGGTGACAGGTCTGGAGAACAAGAAGGCCATGTTACTTGGACACGTTTAAGAAACTCTTTTGTAATTGCTGTTGCATGTGGACGAACAATATTTTATTGAAAAATGGTGTTGTCCAAGCCATTTACATATAGTATTAATGCTGACTCCAAGACGTTCCCAATGTAGTGATTTGCATTTAAACTTCGCTAAATAAAAACTAAAAGAGACCGATTTCCATATGAAATCGTGTCCCAAACCATAACTCCGCTTTTATGAGGCGGTATGTCTTTCAGCAGCAAAATGAAAATTCTGATATCCATCACGTTGGCGTCTCATTTTTCTGCGACCATAGAAAAACGAAGATCTCGATTTTTACTCTCTATGATGAGTCTAGGAAGTCCTGATTCAGATCTGTCTCTTTTTCCTATTTTAGGACCATCTAGGCCAACAATGCAGAATGGTCAAAACACTACGAGCCACTCATTGGAAAATACCTCGACCAAAAATACTTGCTTCAAAACTTTTAGAACCAAAATGTTATAATGAGAGCGTATCCTTTAAAGCTGCTGCAGTAAAAGAAACAGTACACATCGTAATAATAAAAACAAAAAAAAAGACATCTGAATAAAAACCAAGACATCTGAATTTTTGATCACTTTTATATCTCGTTGAGTTTAATTAATTCTGACATTTCATTAAAATTGTCCAATAAGTACTTGATATTTTGTTTTTTCCCAAAGATAAGTTTTGAAAAAATCGATAGTGACAATAAAAATTTTGACACTTTAATGTAAACTTTTTAAAATGAAAGAAAAATAAAAGAATAACTCCATATATTCTAGAAAAATTAATGATCCTATTTTAAATTTTATCGAAATCACTTCATAAATAAAAAAGTTTCAGGGGAAGCTTTTCGATGGGACGTCCTGTACTTACGCTGGTTAGCTGTCTCTGAATGTGTCGTGTTTAACGACTTAATTGATTCCAGTGCGGTTCGTCAACAACTGGTGGTCCAAGCTCATCGACTGGCGCCTTAGATCAAACGAACTTCGCTCCCTTTACCTCAAGCTCGACTGAAGAGGGTCAGATTCCCGGTAGACGCACCCCTTTGGGCGCCGTGGGATTAGGCGGTTTCTACTTCCAGGGCTGTCAACCGAACATAGCAAGCCATGGCCCCCCATCCGACGAGAACAACCCTGATCCAACAGATTCTAGTCAAACCAACAGGTAAATAATATAAACCATACACCTCATCCATCAATAATTTAAAATGATTCCAGGCCGCAGCATTCCCGCGCCTCGCAAAATTCCCAAAACGCCAATCCCTCCAAAGCGAAGAACCGACAAGGAAAATCCGTCCGACTTAACATCAACGCCAGAGAGAGGAGAAGGATGCACGATCTGAACGACGCTCTGGACGAACTCAGGGCTGTGATTCCCTACGCTCATTCGCCCTCTGTCAGAAAATTATCGAAAATTGCCACTCTGCTCTTGGCCAAAAACTATATTCTGATGCAGGCTAATGCGCTGGAGGAGATGAAGAGGTTGATTGCTTACTTGCAAGGTACTGCTGGGAGCGCTGCGATCGTTGCTCCGCCAGGATTCGACCTGCAAGGCTTTCCTGCTGCTGCAAAGTTCCTTCAGCAGCAGCAAGCTTTGCAGGCTGAAAATGCCAGAAGTAACGAAGGCAACAACACCGGAAGCTCAGGATCGACTTTGTGAATTTGAAACTGCTCACAGTTGTTTGTTTGGAATTTTTTCACAGTTTTTGCGAATTATTTGGCATCAGATTATAGAGTACCTAATCAAATGCGCAAATTATTTTTCTATAACCGAAGACTGACTATAGTCAAGATTCCAATAATTAAAAGTAGCAATACATGTTTTTCTTTTGTAGCCAAATTCCTTAAAGCAAAATTTGTAATTTTTTGTTTTAATGTTTTCCAATCAATATCAACTTGGTCTAGTCTAAAAGAGAGTTGACTAATCATTACCCCAAGATTATGATTGCAATTGTTAAGCAGTCTAGTCAGTTGTTAAAATATAAACTATAAGAACATGGACTGAATAGAAATGAATTTTAGGAATGTAAGATCCAAACAGAATGCATCTCCAAACTTAATTCCAATTCTTGCTTATAATTTTTTAAATTTTTATTTGCCAATGTTGTTTCCTACTTTTAGCAGTCAACATATGGACGGCTTAATATTTTAATTATGACTATTTACACAAAGATACAATCCTTTTTAAATCTTATTATTCTTAGGTTCTAAAACTACGCAATATTGACAGGCAATTATTTGTATAAACATTAATTTAACAAGAACCTTTAATACGCATTAGATATTGTAAATTGTGAGAGAAAGTTTAGCTTGTGTTGGTAGTGAAGTGATAATTTCTAGTCAAATATAATTTTGAATGGTTTTAGTATAAGCAAAAAAGAAACTAAAGCAATACTAAACTAATCAAATATACTTACAATTAGCAATAATATATTTATTGATAAGATTTTTAACAAATTAAATTCCTTATAGCATTCAACTGCTACATGTCCAAATTTGTAACAATCTAGTCAATTGATTAGTCATGTGTGATGTATTGATAGATAGGAATGTTTGTAAATGAAATAGGAAAATAAATTTATGTGAAAATGCTCTACCTCTTTTACGTAATTTATTATCATTGGTGAGTTTTTATCTCTCGAATATATCAGCAAAGTTGAATAATACCTTTTAAAACAAATCTTCCGAAAGAGATGGCCGAGCTGGACACCTGAAAAATAACACGAATTCCAGTTGTTTATGTTTTGGTCGGAAATGGTAGACACAACTTTCATCATCAATCAGTTTTTCTCCTTCCCTCATTTTTTCGTGTTCTCCAAATTATGAAGAAATGAACTTAATGTATTTACGAGTTGTGTTATTCGAAGTTTAGGAAGTTGGCTCAAGTCGGGATCAGTATTTATGTCGGTAAGTGATTTCTGACTACATCTTAATTTCGAAATAATCGGATTGGAGGTAGAATTCGTCCTTTTGTAAGATGAATAATTAATTATAGCAATTACATGGGAGAAGAAACTTTGCTTCCTCATCTTAACGTAACTGTAAAGATCATGTTCTGAACATAATGGTGAATTAATTTATAAACTGCTTAAATGAAAAATATTAAATGAACGTATAAATAATTGCAAATCTAATTTATAACTACATGAGTATAAATGTGGAAAGGCCAAAATTCATAGATCTTATTGTACAATAATTAAAGCAAATGAAACTGTTCCTAAATTTCCATGAAATTTTATTATTTTATCTCTTAATCTTTTGCTTACACAAACTTGATTGTGTACGGCATATTCGCAATTGTGAAAATGTTTGATTTAAATGGATTTTAATGAGAAAGATATTTAGAAGATAAAGTTAAAACTTTTTTTACACCAAAAAGTAAATAAATAAATATTTGATTTAAACTAAATTGTTGAAATATTTGAAGAAACGTCTTTGCTGGAACAAACAAGCGCCCAGAATTACATTTTAAATGTGGTTTTGATTTCTCTTAATGGAAAATTTTTACACGAAAACACTCTGCCATCATTTTAAGAAGAAGAAAGGGCTAAGGTCATCTATAGTAGACCTACCACCATCCTGGCTAAACAAGGAGTTACTTCTAGTTGACAGTTCGGTTAGGCAGCGGTATAGGTCATGCCCAACAAATGACATTTCCCAGTTCCTTTGTTAATGTCACTAAGTAAGCAACATATTTTAACCAAGCTAATCAGCCAACCCGTCATAATACAAAATTTCATAATAATAAAATATTTTTTGTATAAATATGAAGAGGTTCATCTGCAAAGAATATGTTTACATGCATATACGAGGTGCAATTAATAAAAACTACATGATTAAAAAAAATAGTAAATGAAATAAAATTATTTGCTTCTTAGCGAGCAAATGCAACTGAAATATTCCTATAAAGAATATAAATGTTTTTATCTTAAGTTATATAAAAAGAAAAGTCTGATGAGACCTCTGCAATGTGAGCAGTGTGTTGATCATGAATATTAACCAAGGAAAAAGGGAGAAGAAAATCCATAATAACGAATACATTGAAATAAAATAATACGAAAGAAACCAAAGTATCTTGATTTTCATATTAACTACCACATTGTGAATTAAAAGATCACTGCGTTACAAAGTTGAATTTTTTATCGTGATCAACAAACAATTATTGAGCCATCATGAAAATTCATGTCGTCACTTTAACTGATTAATTAAAAAGTCAAATTGTACGAAGTCACATATTTTTGCATCCAGTCGTTTTTAATTTCTTCTATATTCCTTACATTATTCTTGCTTATTTAAAATCAAGAATATATTTATAACCTGATCTCCATCACAGAATATGTTATTATAATTGGTTTGTCTGTTTCACTTTTTGCCGGTAAAAGTCAAATTTAATTATTTAGATAACAAAAAATGCAATGAAAACTCAATTGTGTTTAACGAGAACTCTGTTGAATTATAAAATTTTAGAAATTATTTTTAATATTTACATTTTAAAAATTACCATTTCTTGTTTGCAACTTATAAATTATAGAAACCTAGGATAAGTTTCAAAATCTTACTCTCGTATCCAGAGTTTACGCTTTGTGGTTCCAAAAAATAAGAATATCAAACTACTGACATTAATGACATTACTGACAGTCGAGTAACAATGTTATCATTTTTTACTTTTTTGCTATAACTAATAAACTCTTTACCTCTTACTCTTATGTAAGTTTTAGAATGCAACATTCCAGTAAGCACTATAAATAATGAAAATAATT
>QDEB01102420.1:0-18034 GCA_004193795.1 Asbolus verrucosus | reverse complement strand
ACTCGAAAGAGCCCAACTTCTATCGTTGTGGAATTGAGCGTTTGGGACAAAGATGGCTGGAAGTCGTTGACAATAACGGCGAATATTTGGTTTAATTGTTGTTTTATTTTTTAAGTAATAAATATTTATTTGTTTTTCTAAAAAACGCTCACTACTTTCTGAACACCTTAATATTAATTTTTTTTAAAATGTGTGTCTAAAAAATATTAAAATGACATATAAGCATTGTTTTAACATGAGTGTATGTATGTGCACATATATTTTTAAGTGGGAAATATAAAATTATAGATACATAACGTTTTTATTTCCAGTTTCTGCTAACAATTTTCTGTTAAAATCTAATTAGAATGAAAATGAATGAAAATTTTAAAATTCGTTTTGATAAAACCAGACTGAAATTTTATACTAAATGTTATTAATATCAGAAACTCATAATGAAAACGAAGAATTATGTCAAACAAGTTTTTTATTGTAGACTTGTTTTTAAAAATCATCACCAAAGTAACGTCGAATATTAAGTTTTATGTAACTGAGTACAGTAAAATTATTCTGATTAAAACTAAATAAAAAATTGCATTTTGGAAATGTAAAAAATGGTTTTAGTTGAGTTTACTTATTTGAAGCATGTCTAACTGCCTTATTACCCTTGACTTCACAATACATTAAAGGAATTGAAGATAATAGATAATCGATTTATCTTAGCCAATAGACTGAGACATTAATAAATCAATCTGACAAAGCTATCACGAGCGCAATCTGCTCATATTATTATAAAATTAATAGATCACATCTAATAATAACATCGTGAATTTTGATTTCTGATAAAATTGCTTTTGTAATTTACCATCAATGAAATATGTATTGACATTTATGGTGATTAAATTATGACGAGTATAGAAAAATATGCAAATAAGAGATAATAGAAATTAGGCTATAATTATAGTCGAACAATTCTACAGTTAGAATTAATTCATAAAAAAAAAAAAACGTGAGCCGGTTGCTTGGCGTTTTAACATTGTATTTTAGGTAATTAAGAAAAAGCTTTCAAGGATAAATGCGAAAATATTTTAAATTCTTCAATTTTAAACTCGACTATTGTATTAAATAAAATTGTTTAAAAACAAGTTAAATAATGTGTTCATAAATAACTACTTTCTTAAAAATTCTTGACTAACAACTCACATTTGACCTATACTCCTACGTTTACTACCTGCCTTACATCATGGCCCCTAACATATCCATTCAGCAGATAAAGAGGCAATTTGCGTTCTTCCAAGATACCTCAAGCCCAACGAAAATAAAATATTGCAGCAATATAAGAGTCTTATATGATTCGAAACAATGACCATGTTCTCCAAAATATTCAATCACACGAACTTTTCGGCTTACAAACGTTTATCGTTAACAAAAATTAATTCAACATCCTTAACGATTTTGTATTTTGGCTTAGGGGTGCATAGTAATATCATTTTATTCTATTATATATAAGAAATCATGCTAAGCACGTATCTTGAGCATAATCACCATAATTTCCACATACTTTGAGTATATAATGTCTTCTTTAGTAATCTCTTTAAAATAAGGCTACAAAGCTTTATTAAAAGCTCATACTAGTCGCATTATAGAAAAACAAATATATTACCGCTAATGACGCTTAGCGTTTTCAACGCAAAAAAGACAATAAGTTTCTTTTGATTACCACATCTGTCTCGTGCAGACGCTTCATTACAGAAAGCTAGCAACTTCAAAGGTCTTAATTACATCACTGACGCAAGGTTAATAATCTTTGTGTCTAGATATCAGAAATGTACTTTAAATTAAAATCTATTGAACATTCATCAGAAAATGTACAATGTATGGCCTACATTTATGCAATTTACCTTCGTCCTCTAAAAGGGGACCAATTATCTGGTGAAAAGCGAATAAAAAGTGTCTGTTAAGTGGGCCGATGCGTCCAAATAAGTGAAAACGCTATTAATCGTGCACTCTGCTGCTCTTCCTTCATCCTGCTGTAATAATTTTTGTATGTGCACAATGCGGCTGAATACCTGCGGTTTTATCATTGCGTGGTTGCTTTTACTACTTCATTAAAACCGTTTTGTTTAGCTTTTATTTTTCGCAGTTTTGTGTCGTGCGGCTAGCTGCTGCTTGTTTGAGTTGTAAATTTATTTTATTATTTTTATTGCGATGGCAACCCGTAAAATTTTCTTGCCTTTTATTGTTGGGGCAGCTTTCGCTACAAAGACAGAGGGTATTCAAAAAATGTTGTCGGTGTGATTATAATGTCAAGATCTAAATAAAAACTCGTTGCTTGGTAGTCTTGCATGAAATTAGCATATCTGCTTCGGAGGATGCATTTTCATTTATTAATTTGAGATCGTTCCACCAACTTTTTCTTGAGCAATAGTTGACGTTTCACTAATTAAAATTCTTTGTGATTTAATTAATAATCTCCGAGTTTGAGTTTCAATGAAAACTGTAACTGTAACTATAAAGTGAGGCATTTAAACGATTCCAGAATTACTACAGCGACATTAATGGCTTGAAGGCATCACCGCCGATTCCGTAACGGAATGACAGCGAATTGATAGGTCGCCTTATTAAAGTGGATGACCATTTAACAGAATACACCTATAGATTAGTTCTATTTGTAACTCGTTTATTATTTACGTACTCTGACCCATAACGTCAACAAATTACCGCTAGATGTTATCATCATCAAGAGCCAAAGGACTTGCCGGTTAATTAATCCGATATGCACAATCGAACTAATCTCGCAATATACCCAAACTGAAATCACTTCCCGGTCGTTGTGCTTCCACTTAAATTAGATGGACGTTAATCCAATTAAAGCAACTAAAATTGTACTTGAAAATGTGGTGAAGGTAAACATATAAAATTTTATCGCCTTGCATAACAGCTATAATTAAAACATTTCATGACATAAAAGGTACAAATCGAACCAATTACTGAATTTCTCTTGTTCTTGTCGTGGTTATGGCACTTGTCAGAAGTATTCAATGAATTAATATGCTTTTATGAAAGCATGTTCAAACATGTTACCGATATAAAATTGTTTTTCATGCTACAATTCATAAAAAGTGATGTTACATGAACTTATTCAATTATACTAATGGATCTAAATTTTATGCCATCATTCACTCTTATCTTTATTAGATAATTTAATAATAATTAATTACATTTCAGGATGTAAAATGTAATTAAATTTATTTATAACCACATAGATTATATGCAAAATAAAAATATTCTTGAAAGCTGCACGAAGGAAATAACTCCATAATACATTTATCCACAATTGCAAAAAGCTCACATTGTAGAGAATTAATTAAAAAAATTGTAATTGTGTCTATACAGAACTTCTGTTTGCTTTTCAATAACTTTTCAATAAATGAATTTAAAATTTTTAAAAAACAAATCAAACTAAAATACAAAATAATTATAGAAATTTCGAGGATTATTCCAATATTTGAAGGGGCTTACGTTTCCTATTGAATATTCTAACAAATACATAGCTGAATACAAAATCTTGCTGTTGGACTGATTAAAACTACGAAAAAAAATTGATTGACATTAACATTATTAATTAAACTATATTATAACGTGCAGTTATAAAATTTCTGATTAGAGTGTGCCATAAAAATGTTTTTCATGTCTTTGATTGAACCTGTAAATGTTGCAAATTCAAAACTGTCACAAAAAAGGGGTGTTGTTACCAAAAACTGCTTTATTTTAAAATTAAAAAATTGCGCTACGGTGTTTACATCTGAGGAAAAAATTGATTTCTCGTTGAGGTTATTTTAGTCATTACGGGACGAGTGGATCACAATCGCCTGATAATTTTTTATTTTTTTAATTTTATGACGCGTAATCGTGTGAGGCGGACAGCGGACAAATGTGAACGAATCAAACTCCAACATACGCAATCATGCTGCCAAGACTCTTGATGAGAAAACTTTTTGATGGTACGTTATTTAAAGAAAACTAATTCAAAAATGTAAAAAATGTAAAAAATTAGTAGGTACCAAATAATTTAATCGATACGTGAGCAAATGATAATCAGCAAATAGATAAATCAGAAGGAATTGTGAGATTAACTTTTTGTAATGGGTGTATTAAAATTACCGAAAACATAGAATTCAATTGTGATTTAAAATTAATTGTTACAATATTTTAAAATAGCATCCTTTATGGAATATTTTGATAAATATGTAGGTACGTTGATCATTCCTTATTACNNTTGTAAATTTTATCCGTTGAAGAGAGCCATCTGCTAAATACTCCCATAAACTAAAATTTAACCACTTCTACCATGAATCATTTAGCTTAGAAGTGAATCAACTTGATAGATAACTAGATAAAGCTATTATAAATTTATTTCCATAACTTATTATTTTTATATAGACCCCCTGGATTACAAAAGAAACAAGAAATATGATCTTCAAAAAGTCATTATCAACAATCGTCTAAAATATCTACGATTAGAAAAATATTTCGAATTATAATGGAAGTCAAAAAAATTAATTAAAACTTAAAAACTAAAATTAGATGTGATAGGTTTTTAGATGTGGAGAGCACTGAAAACTGCAAGCAATTTAATCTCCAATACTTTGAACTTTAATTATCTATTTTACGAGTACTTCACTGATAAAAAAACTTAGTTAATTTTACGCCAAATCTTGAACTATTCAGTCAGTTACATAGATTCATTTACTATATCTGCAGCAAACACGACAAATAAAAGTGAAATTAAAAAAAAGGAACTTATTGGATTTTTTTATATTATTGAGTATCTCACAGAACGCATTGTATTATTTTTCGCTTTACTTAAATGGTTAAACAATTATTATTATTCATGATGAACAAAATTTGTCGCATGCTTGTCATGGCAAGATGTCATTGTCACACGATCAATTAATTAACGTGACAAAAAGATAAAAACCCTATAAACGAATCAACTTAATAAACTCAAAGTTACAGTTAGCTATTCATTATATTACTTCATTAAATTGATATTTCGTAAATTTCTCTTGATATCAGTACTTTGACAGTAATATACAACTAGATAATAATGAAGAGAATTTTTTGAAATGACCATTGTGAACGGAGAAATTAAGACTCAATCTTCGATTGAATGTCGATGATATTGGAGAAAAACAATATAACTATCAAATTCAATCAACTGAATAATTGATTTTGCGCGAAAACATCGTATGTCTATTTCATTATTGATGTTTTATTAATGTGTCATCTGGTGGCGCTTACATCGCACACTTAAGCGAATACCGAATGAGGAGTTTGGGAAAATCAGAATATAGTATAACACCATACTTATTATTAGACGTAAGATTGTATTTTTTGCTATCGTTTCGTTTGAAATTTTTAACGTCAAATAAATAAAATTCGTATTTTATTTATATGTTCTTGGAACACGACATGTGATTCTAAATTTTAAAGCTCTGTTATCAGAATGACAAGGATTTGGATATTTTATGATATTATACCGCTGTGTATTCCTACAACTAATAACCCCAAGAATATTAAATAAGCTCACTTTTGAGTATATTAAAAAAATTAAATAAAGCTTGACACTAACTTGTGAGAAATCTAAATATTAAAAATCTTATTATCATAAAACATAAATATTGTCTAGTACTTGAAATACAATTTTTTTTTCATTTATAGTTCCCACAAAGTAAGAGATTTCTACTTTTTAAGACCTGTTAAACAACAATAAGCCACTAATGCAGCAATCATTTTATGTTTGCTCTTTGAACTGCGAGGGTATTCTTAGAAAGAGTTAGACTACTGCAATTTTGTGGAAACGACGATGTCTTGATATAAGAACTTATTTTATTATAAACATGATTTAGTATAAACAATAATTTTGGAAGCTGAAAGGTGTAAGTTTACAGAAAGATGAAGCATCATATCACATAACGCATCAAAAAAAAAAAGATAAAGTAAAAGGAAACAAATTTTGAGATATTTATTTCAAAATCTATAAAGGAAGTATAAGAAAGTTTCTTTCTTACATAAAGATATGAAGAGTGGATACTACTGCAGTAAGTCTTTGGCGGTTTTATTTCATTAATGAAATTTTAATTAGATGCCTACAAGTTATTAAACGTATGGAATTGGTATTTTCCTGTAAACTACCTATCGGGCAGAAAAGAAACCACGAGTACGTGTTGGAATATAACGTGGTGACCGCCGCTGTGTCTTGGAGCTTAATGCGGATGACCTCTTGATTGGTCGGCTCCCTCATTCCCGTCCATACCTATACGTGATGAGACTGTTGGACCGCGCCATGCATATTACTGCAAGTGCCTCTATGCATTCCGGCAGCGATAAAAACGCGCTAAACGATGGTCTCTTCTGCAATCCAGACGTATTTACATAATCGCCAATATCCACAGAAACATCTGCCACAAAATTCCGCACTAAAATTGAATGACTGAATGTAAAAAACTGATCTCCAAAAATGTTTGTGTATTCAGCATTAAATTTAGTATAAAATTGGTAATTGAAGATCATTTCATGTGTAGGGGAAAGCGGCACAAATTCTTCGCTGTAAAATATTGCTCTGACGGCTGTGGCTGATGGTATTAAACGATAAGGTAGCAGTAATACGAGCTTCTTAATAAAGATACTTCATTTTTAATGTGTGACGTAGATTGAAGGTAATAAAATAGAATGATTGTTTACGGTTCCGCCGCCAGTTTGATCAAACTGAAAGGGAACCGTTAATAGGTTCGATAAACTGCCCACTTGACGGCAGTTCACAGATCGCAGGATTAAATGCATTTTTTTTACAAAAGTGTTGTGGTTCAGGACAGTATTACAAATTTATGGGACGTTTCTTTAGCTAATGCTTCGCGGAAAGCTTTCCTAATCTGGAGATCGGCGCCTACTGTTTGCGCAGGCGCAGACTAACGACCGCCGATACCATTTATACATATTTATTGTCACCGAGTACACTTTTTTCGGCCTTGTGAAACGGAACTAAATACCATAAATTACAACGTGAGCCGATACGGCACAACTTATACCAACTGGCAGTTATATTATTCTGCGAATATAAACTCACAATTTTGTGAGTGCGGTGTACACAGGTAGTAGGTAGAGACTTTATTAATTTATATTTATGACGTACATATTAATAATACAAGATGGTACATTTAACTCAGTGCATAAATCGAAACAGTTGCTTATTCTGAGTATTTCTGTATACTATGTATTCATCGACATAAGGCCGTTTGCACAGTTTCTTCTAAGGTTAATGTAGAGAGGATCATATACAAAAATAATAGAATTTCCTTTTTGTATTTTGTCCCTGTTACAGAATGTTTAGTAATTAAACGACACAAATCGCAAGAGCGATTTCATTAATAAATTGAAAAGTCCTTTAGAATCACCAAAACGTGTCCCATAAAATTTGAGACTTGCTGATAACATTTTAATAAGTTTACATCAACCAATTATGAGTATATCGTAAAATGTTAATGGTAACGGAAGATATTTTGAATAATGTCAAATTGATATAAAAGTACCATAGAAACCATTGTTAAACGGTATGTTTCCATGGAAATTTATATTTAAATGCAGCAATTCTCAAATGTTACAGTACATTTTTCATTTATGATATAACGATTGACATGAACATTATCGATCATTTTTCTTTTTCATTTCGAGGAGTTGTCATCATAAAACCTGAAACGAGTGTGTAGCACGAGTATTCAATTTTGTAATAACAAGGAATGGTAATGAAGAATTCCGCACTAAAATTGAATGACTGAATGTAAAAAACTGATCTCCAAAAATGTTTGTGTATTCAGCATTAAATTTAGTATAAAATTGGTAATGAAGAAGAAAAATTATATAATGTTCATGTCATCGAATTGTACTTCGAGTTATATATACTTATGTATATATTATAATAACCAATCAAATAGCAAACTTTAATAATTTTAACTAATAAGAAACAATGATAATGTGTATACGTCATTACTATAGGGGCAACATGAACAAATCAGTTTTTTGAGGAACCATTAAAATGTACATAAATTAATTTTAATAAATCTTATTTCTAATTCGTTCGCAAAATAGTTTCCCTCAATAGCATTCGAGCTACAATTTTTTATGAGAATTGTTTGTCGTTTCTATGGAAACTTTGTCTAATTTCACTCGAAGAAACACCGCAGAAAAAATTTCAAATGATTCTATTTTTTAAATTTTAACACGTAAATAAAAAACATTTTTGTGTTGCTGAAGCATGAAAATGTGTAATCGTTTTGACAGCAATTCTGTGAACGAAATCGGCAAAATATTGAAAAGCTTATTCCTCTAAATACACTGAAATGGAGATCTTCAGCGTGGAAACAATTTGAGTGTTCTTGCAGCGAAAGAAAATATAATTTAAATACAGACACACCGAAGACACAGTACAAGGATTGGCCAGGATAATGAAAGATTTTGCTTTTAATATGATGAAGAAGCAAAAAGACGTGAAAACTATGGAATATAGTAGCAAAAGTATTTCAGAAGAAATATTTAAAATTATTATTTAAAAAATTATCGATAATTTGTACTAGTGCAAAATTATCGCTTAATTTGACTGATTGAATGACTTTTAAAAATTTAAGAGTTTTTTCATTGGCTTAAATTTTGCTAAGGCAATTTTTTAATTTAAAGCTACTCTTGCGTTTAATTATCAATTACTAAACATTTTGTATAAATTATTTAAAAGAAAACATTTTTGGGTGCTGACCAACAAAAATCTAAATTAAATAGTTATATATATCCAGGGTGCAAAGTGCATAATTTCTTCCTACAAATGAAAAGGGGAATGGCACTTTGGTTCAAAGGTATATATTCGATTTTTTCTACGAACACATATTTATTAGTACAAAAAAAATGGATTAATTCAACTTAAAGAACCAATATTCAATAGTTGGTAGTTGGTCATTTCTATGGTAAAATTATAAAACAAACAAGAAATAAATAACATTTTGCAATTTTTTTTGTACTCATAACCTTTCCATGCCTTGTTCTCGATGCATGGAAAAACGCATTTTCCCCACTGCGGTGCTTTTTACTTTGTCAGAGAAACTGGGGGGAATTGCGCTGTGCGGTTGGTATTAGATGACAAAACACAAAACGTCAAACGTTCGTATCAAACGTAAACTAAGAGTGAAATCACAACGATACTTGAACACAATAAATCAGGAAATGAGGAAGCAAACCCAATGTTGCTTCCTTTGCTGCTTCCTTAATTCCGGGTGGTATCAAAGATTCTTCGGAATCGCTCATTTTTTACAAAATTATATCAGACCATTACAAAATGGTGGTACAATTTTTCAAATTTGAAACCATAGGAACATAGTGCAACGCAGTGCCAGATGTGGGCTTTGCTATCAACTCAGTAAATAGTAAAATACTAATAATATCAAATTATTTATTTTTAAATAATTACAAAAAACCTTGTACCTAAGTTTTTCGGGAAAAATTTTCCCGCATTCGCACTAAAGTGCCCATCCAGGAAAATTAATTTCCCGAACACGTTAGGTAAATAACTATTTCCCCGATAATCGTCATCAAATTGTGTACAGATTAGAAGAAAATGCAAAGTGATTTAGAAAATACTCCACCACACATTTTAGAGGATGTAAGTGCGGTATAATGATGAATTTGCAACTTCCAACAGGAAGTTGCAAAATTTCTCAAATTTCTTCAAGTAACGTATTAAATAACATGCCAGTTTGCTCTAGATCTCTATCTGGTGCTGGTGTAACAATACGAAATGCAAATATAATTTAACCTTCCAATTTTTGCTTTTTCTTTGATTTAACATGGTAATAACAATTTGACTGCAGAACCACCATGAAAACATAACGATAGAAACATATTCCTACACTAATATTGCTTTGATACCTCTAAATAACGATATCATTAACATATTTTGCTAAAATTATTAAATTATTTATATAAATTTCGTGTATTTAATAATAATATACAAAATATGTTGTTGCTTATAATTGTGGAAACATTTTTCTAATACTTTGTATATTGTGGGATTTTGAAAAATTGCGGGAATAATTTGATTTGTCAGAATAACAATTTCCATTAGAAATGTTTAAAATCTAACAATATCGTTACGATAAATGGAAAAAGAACATCAAAATTTATTCAACGGCAGTTACTTATGTTTGTTGTTTTAATAAGTGTTTATGTAGATACATTAACTACAGAGAAAAGCTGTTTATGAAAATTTCAGTAAACAGATATCCAAGAAACAAACAAATTATGTATAAAACGGCACACATACATTTTTAAAGTCACCATCAAACGATATTACCAGCAAATCGATCCGCAATGACCGTTTACATGCTAAG
Source organism: Asbolus verrucosus (assembly GCA_004193795.1). Lineage (NCBI taxonomy): Eukaryota > Metazoa > Arthropoda > Insecta > Coleoptera > Tenebrionidae > Asbolus > Asbolus verrucosus. Next base: position 7,622 of record QDEB01102420.1, on the reverse strand, counting down.
TCGACCTAAATACCTAGGGGATTTTGTAATGCCGGGTTGGCAATAGACAATACATCATGTCTGCATACTGCATTAAGATAAATCACCAATGCAATCATGTGGAAATGCTGTATTTGTATATTGTCTGTTTGTTTCACGTATGCTGTACCCACTCATGTTCCAGTGCGTCTTATTTAAACCAATTTCGCTAGTTCGTGACGTCATCACGAAAAAATCTACAATATATCTGTCAAAAACTTGAAAATGCCATGTTTAACTATTAAAGTAACAAATATGGTATTGATATACAATGTGTAAGTGCAGTATTTTAAAATTGACTTTAAGTGCCCATTACCCTTAATTAAATAATTGATAATGGTTCTTTATATATTATTTACTAATTGGTTAGAAATTTTATAATTACACGTTGTTAAATTTAATGCCGACTCATCTTATTTGATACCAAAAATTAATTGTCAATTCATCAAGTCAACAATAATTGTGGCAATTGCAAACATTCACTTTTAATAACGAGATAAAATGAAATTTGAAAAATTACATTCAATTAATTTAAAAGGTAATATGATAATGGGAGGAATGTCCTACAATGTAGCCATTTATAGGACGAGAGGTTTGTTTAAAGACAAATCGTCCTGATGAATATCAGTAACTCTCTACTACCTTCGGACTTCCTTATGGGCTTAACAGCCGTCTCACTATATCAGGGACATCATTAAGTTACAGAATGAATAAACTCCAGTTTCGAGTTGTAAACTTTTGGGCGACAAGAAAAAATCAAATATGTCACGACCAGGTCGATTCATGTCTCAAGATTTGATATTAAATTTAACGTATTCTGTTTGATTTATTATACTGAAATCTAAAGTTTCAGTTAAAATTGTAATGAAGTAATATTTGACGTAATACCCTCTTCCTTTGTCGAATTTAACCTCCGTCTCGTTTGCCGCTCAGTTATCATCATAAATTGGCTTTTCCATAAATCAACAGGACGAATATATGTTTTAAAATGTTTTATTATTTTATAACTTAACGACAGCGGCGGTGTCTTTATCTGAGGTAGTTAAATATTTATTTCCACCATTGGAGATGTTACTAACGGAGATTTGCGGAAATCGCGCCTGAGTGACGGGATGAGCAAGAAAAAGTGTTAACAGCACGTAGGCGTACTATATGCATATGCAATAAGCAAAAGTCGACATCTAATTTCTGTTATTTATCGGATCGTATTATTACCAGCACTCCCGTGGTCTTTTCCCATATCTTAGCCCAGCTAAACTGTTCCTCTCCTCGAAGATCTACTACATCTTGCACGTTTGATTTTTTGAACCATTCCGGTGCAATTTCAAATTTGTTAAGACCATTATCTATATCCGATACTAAATGTTTAGGTTTCCTTAAATTAAATTTAATGACCGCATTTCCGACTGCAATTTCCTTAATCACATGCTCGGCTAAACTAGATAATAATTTCAACGTCAACTTGAATCGTATAATCATAATAATTGAACAATATATTTTTACTTATCACTTTCATTGTTTGTTTAATCATAGATAACTTCCTTTATTTTAAGAAACATTTGATTTTATTTCATTTCCAGAAAACGATGACTTTTCTACGCAAATAGATTATACATACTTTTTTCCTTTACATTCATACATACATGGTTTTATTGACGTGTTTATTTTTATCTGACAAGTGAGTAAATATTATAACTTATTTGATAAGCACCGCGTGTCATAAAATATGAAATATTTGTGTTAATTAAACTCGTTGATCTCGCCTGAACAAACAGTGCAGTATAAGATAGTTTAAATATAAATATAACCCTACAAGAAATGTTGGCAACATATTTAAGATATAATTCATATTTCAATAATACACACATATTCTTTGTAGATTCTTAGTTTTAATTATAACTGCCGTCACTGAATTTGGTTTTATCATCCAAACCGCAATTATTATTTATAAAAGCAACAATACATTGCTTAGCTCGCCATAAACTGGATTTCCTTTTTTTTGTTATTTTTTTCTGTATATCTTGTGAGTTTGACATAGTATTAATGTACAAGCGTCTGAGGCCGTTTGAGGTCTCACAATGAAAATACATTTTTTGACGTTCATAGAAGTAGGGTTAAGGTCGTTCGATACCTTTCGAAGAAAATGTTTGAAAAATGTTTCACAACCATTTTACATAAATCTAACTAAAACACATAATGATTACACCATTAAACAACTTTAGAACGTTATAAATGAAAAATCTTTGAAATATGGAGGTTCGAAATATTGACAATGACAATTGTTAACATTTCGAAGATAAAATTTATGTCTTAGATCAGCAGGTGTTAATGTTAAAGACAATAGTATAACAGCTGCACATCATTTGCAAAAGCTCTTATCGTAGAATATTTAGGTATTAACAATAATTCCGCTGTATACACACGAATAGAATGGGCCCAATATAGAGCCTTGAGGCACGCTTGAAATGATCTAACCGACATTTGACACTTTGCCCTCCATTACCACTTGCTGATAACGAATAGTCAAATATGACTGCATGAAAATTCCATAATGCTCTTCTGCATTCAATCCATTTCACTTCGGTATCCCCCTCTTCGACCAAATCATTAGTTTAGGGAAAATTCTCTTATTATTAAAAAGTTTGTGTAAAGGATAATTTGTGCTCTTATACTTAAAACTGATTCATTACTGAATTCTATGACACCTATCTGACGTCGAAAAAAATCAAAAAAATAAATTTACAATCGGTTTATCGAGTTAACCATCAAGTTGATTTACTCCTAATCTAAACCATTCATGGGAGAAGTGATTAAAGTTTAGCTTAGAGAAATATTTAGCGGATGGCTTCCTTCAGCGGATAAAATTTGCAACGAAAACGAAAACGTCCGAATCACCTTAAGACACCAGAATTACAATTTTTTTGCCCGAAAAGGATAAAAAAAGTTTTTCTATCGTAATATCTACTACCGAATTAAGAATTTAAGACAATTTGAAAAATAGCATCCCTACTTCAAAAAACCGTCAAAAAATTTTATTTTATTCACGGACCCAACGTATACCAACACTAGTTCTTTCCATTTTATTCATTTTTAATTTAAAATGATTTTAAAATCTTCAACTGAATAACAAAAAGATGCGAATTTTTATTTTCAAATGAATAAAATAGAGAGTATAACTACATATATTTGAACAATAGTAATTTAACAATCAACAATGTAAAAGCTCCTTTAAGGACTTTTGATAATTTCTATCTATTTCTTACAAACGGAGCTTTTGTAAATATTACATTTATAAAAAATTGATCTGTACAGTAATTAAATAATTTTTTAAAAATTGGTGAAATGAGGCACGATAGTTTCCTTTAAAAAAGTGGACCTAAAAGCGTGAACTTTTTAAATAACTTTGTTTTATCAGTATAATCTCATAGAGTAGAAACGTATTCAACAAATGTTTATTACATAACTGTTCAAAATGTAAATGAAAAAGACAACCAAAGAAAACTCAGAATCAACATCTGGACATAATCTGAGTTTATTTTTAACGCGAATTGAATTTTATCCGTTTTCTCGAATCCGAAACTAGCTAAATTATTAAACTATTTTTTACTCCCTTGCAGAATTTTTTCTCTTTTAAGACACCCGGTATATTTTTTCCACGGTTTTGATATATATAGTTTGAAGATGAAATAAAGATGTATTTCATATTTTATTACATAACATTATTTAAATACATTATTATTTTAATAAATAATCCTAGCAATGTAACAAATAGCTTTATATATTGTGTACCTGTCACACAGAGTTCTACAAGAAAAAGAAGTTCAGTGCAACTTCTTAAACACATCGTTTTATTTGAATTTTTTAAATACTTGCCGATTACCGTCAAATACCTTTTATTGTTAAACAAAACAGTTACTACGTTTATTTAAAGTTTAAATGGACACACACTGTAATTGCTCTAATTAAACAAGTTCAATATATGACAAGTTAGTGTTAAAAAAATATCATAAATTAACTGACCATCAAAAGAGCTTGATTTCCTACTGTCTTTTAAATTCTACTTTTAAACAATATTTATTAATTACGTAATGGAACATTCATCATCATTCTCTCTATTTCTTATGATTTTCAAGAAATTAACTTTGTTTTTTTTTTGTTAGTGAATGTTTATACATTAAATTTTAAAAGATTTGATTTGAACACTGTGTTACTATAATATTTTTTCCGATGTCGAAATGACAATTTTTAATGCAGTATTTCATTATAAACTGGAGGTGTGACGTCATCGCCTTAAAAGTATCTCAAATTATTCTACCCAGTTCGAAAAAAAAAAACTATTACGACTGTTTCAATTTAGAGTCTATTAAGAACAAAAAATCACGTTGTTTATAATGCCTTTAATTCAGGAAAATGTTTTAAAATTCTTACAGAATATTTTAAACACTTATGTGATGTAGCCTGCTGCTTGAAAACTATTTTTCTATATTTATTTCAGATAAAAAATTGCCTATTGTTCCATTTATGTATAACCCATATAAAGGGACGGGCATGTAGGTATTTCAAGAACAGTCGTAAAAACGGATCCACCATATAATCATATTTTATTTTTAATATGTAAACATACTTGAAATAAGGGAGTATCACCGAGTGTGGGTTTTCATAGTCACTGTTACAGTTATTTTAAAGTTAAAAGTATTTAATAAAATACGATAACATTAAAATTTTACGTTTGTCGTTAAATTGAAGCAAAATAATAATATCACAAACCCGCCACTACTTGGGACGGCCATCAGGCTGATATTCACACATCATCACGGATGCTGCTATCAAGTGATGATAATTTTAATTTTTTTATTTTAGTTTTAATTAATAATTACTATTAATAAAAATAATTTTCACTGAGGTTATAATTAAATAATGATAGAAATTATAGTACCAGGTTAGATATTTGAATTATACTGTATAACACATATATATTTTGATATTCTAACTTTTTATTATAAAATAGTCCGGTAACTATATTTTAAAAAATCTCCGAATATTGTATACGTCTAAGTAAGCGTATAAAAGTAAAATCGTTGTCCTAGAAAGGACCCAATTATATAATGATGTTTAAATATTCTTAACTGAGACTTTAACACTTACATTTGACAGAACAGAACGTCAGCATTTCAAATTTCCAATGGAAATTTACGCCAGCTAAAGTATCAGCTTTACGCAATACAGACGTCTGAAAAATAAAACGTAAATTTGAAATTTATGTGGACCACATACGATGTTTCAGAGATACCCGTAGTTTTGAAGAAGTCTACCCACACAATAAAATCAAAGCAGGGGCTCTTTTATGAGAATAGTGACTTGCACACTCTTTTCAAACTGTTTCTTTCTAGTGTTTTTACAAGAAACCATTTGGTCATCATTTGTTTAAGCATGTATGGCTTGTAAACAAAAACAAATATTAAACAATTATGTCAACTATTATCTTTTGTTACAGAATAGCTACGTCGGATTTTTTAACGTTGATGTAAAGGTTTTGCTCAATGTTCCATAAAAAGTTTCAAATTTAACAGTGCTGTTTAATGGTCATTACGGCGCGTTAAGCATTTAAAATTGATTGTATACGGGTACTTACATTAAAGTTAGATGCCACGAGAAAATGGTTTTCTGCTGAGTTTACAAATTAATGTAAATATATTGCCTTATTAAACGGCTTAACTACTTTATGAAATTTTAAGCAGTCAAATTAGGGAGTATAATTAAACCAGTAAAGCGTAATTAAAATCAAACGATTGGAAAATGTCTTGTTATCGGCTATAAAATGCGCAAGTTTTACATATGACATTTAAAAGATTGTTTTCTTTATTTTTGCAGCGGAAGGTGATAAAATAGAATGTCAGGTGGTTGCAAAATCGACAGATTTTACGACTTTTGATAGTAAGTTAATTAATGCAAATTCAGTGTTTACAATGAACCCAAAAACCATTTTAAAAGTGTTAATCAAAATGTTTTTCCTCAGACGGACGTTCAATATTTGCAGAACCGCCTCCATTACGTAAATTGAAACCCACCATTCCAAATGCGACACATTTCGGACCCCCGACCAATTTCGGCAAATGTTTATGCGTTTCTAAGGGTAGTTCTCACACTCTCAACATTCTTGTTAGAAAGATTCTCGTTTCAATCGGTGGTTCATTCATCAATATTGAGGATCTCTGACACAGTGTTTCCATTTACGACTGTCAGCCGAAATAAACCGGATATAATTTATGCGTTGTCTAGAAGGAAATTTGTTCAGGGTGGTCAACTTTATTACGCAACTTTATTGTTCTTTTATATATTTAAGTCGTACATTAACGTAATGAGTGCTGTAATTAGATACTTTTATTAGAGAATTAAATTTAATAGTAAATATAAAGTTGATAATTTGTGACTGGAAAGTATGGCCACGTCGCCAAATCATCTCGTGTAATTGACTCTTGATTGACCTTACCATGATCCAAGGTGTATCAATTTTTATCAAGTTTATAAGATAGAACAGCCCGAAGCGCAAAGATATCGATTCTTAGACTGGTAACGAGTATTGATGGCTACTTTCTGTGTGATAATTTGATATGGTGTACCGCTACATCATCATTATCTAGGAATCCACGGGTTAAAAGGTTTAACCTCCTGATGATATATTGTGCCTGCAGATATCCTCGGCCACATATTACAATTGTTGCCCCATACCTGCGCTAGTCTCATTATTTATTGCGTCTTTTTCCCGTTCCACGCGCATGTTTTATTAAATTATTAATTGGCCATTTGTTGAATCAGCATGTACCATCTTGACTACATACACCAATGTTTCCTGAGACTTATGCAACTGGGAATTGAACTTCATTTTTCTTCCTATGTCTGCTTTTTTTTAAATTCTCAATGACAAATTATTTTAAAATATATGTTATTGTGTGTGTGGTGTTTCAAATGGTAAATGAAGCTACAAGCGAAATAATTACGACTACATCATCTAAACATTTCAAGTAAAGAAGTTAACATTTCTGCTGTTAATTCATCTGTTTCTGCATCTTTTTGAGTTTGTTGGAATTACTATCATCAGGAAAATTAGCGATTTTTCCACTGATATCCAAAATTTATATCCTGTAACTACTATGAAAATAATTATTTTTTCAGTAATGCCTTAAATGTTAAGAGTTTTTATTGTAAGATTTTTACCGATATTTATTTCGCAACAATTTTATGTTACTGATTATGTTACCATAATCAATATCATAAAGTTAATTTAATTTAATAGCAGATATAAAAGAACTGGTCCTGTATATACTCTTAAATACAATATAACAAGCAGAAACTTTAACTGATAAACTGCATCATAATATTTCAAGTTCCGAATGACTCCTGCCACGTACTCGTTACGTTTCAATTTTTTTGAAGACATCTCGTTAAAGTGAAGTAGAAAAATGATTAAGAACATTTTTTTCTCATTTAATCACTGAAACAGCTGTATGTATGCACATTGAGAATAAACGTATAGGAAAACACCAAGCGATCCAAAAGTCTTTCTATCAAGTGGGCCATGATATTAAAAACATATGTCTTATTAT
>QDEB01102411.1:0-12568 GCA_004193795.1 Asbolus verrucosus | reverse complement strand
TAGTTACTTTTTTAATACTAATAATTAAAACATTATTTTCAATTGTTTTCCTCGCTCACAGATGATACATTTTAATAAATTATAATTGAACTGTCACTAAAACATCAAAATTAATCTAAATTTTTATTCCAATTTTCGAGTCGTACAAAAAATATGTGTGTGATATACAAATTAAAAGTGATTTTATTTTGTTCGATCTCTTGTCACAAAATTAAATGACGCTTTCAATTCTTATATCATAATATACTATTTTTTCTTCATATTATGTAATTATAAATTGATTTTTTAGGTATCTGTATATAAATTGTATCTAACTCTTAACTCTTAACTCTTATTCGATTAATACTGAGCAGTATTAAACCACTTTAAAGTAATAAAACATTTTTAACATCTTAAGATTAACTTTTTTTAGTTATGATCAGTGAAATTTTTTATTTCTTTAAACACGAAATTATCAATTTACCTTAGTATGTGCTTTATCTCACAATGTGCCAAATGCGAAAATTGGAATGGATATTTTGAACTTCAACGAATAATTCAGAAGTACGAGTGGTAAATCTGAATTATTTAATTGAAGTAAAGGAAAAAAAAATCTATATTAAATCCCTGTTTATTCCAAAATTTGAAGCAACATAAGATGATGGACATCTTTTTAAAGTTCTTAAAAACATGAATTTAAATTTTCCGAAATATTTCTTATTATTTATCACGAATATAGAATTCTGCAAAAATTATCTCTATTTATAGGAAAAGATGACAATTACACGATGTTGAATGATAAATAATAAATATAATGAAAACATAAAGTCGAAAAAATGCACTGGGAACGTTTTATGTAATTGAAAATTTAAACAAAATAAGAAAAATGTCGTAAAAAAAATGTGAAATCAAATAATAAGTTTCAGAATTTACATTTAATTTAGAACACTATGATCAAAAAGAACCTTTATCAATATACAGGTGAAGTCAGATTTAAAAAAATTGTAGAATAAAACTGATCTTAATTCATGCTGTAATTTAAATTGAACGAAGTCAGTTTCTTTTTTTTTTTGGTGTAAATGAAATTATTTATATATATTTTGATTATAAATATTTTGAGCGAGGATGACGTAAATAAATTTTGATAAAATGTTTTGAACAGCTTTATTTTTCTAGTTTATCAATTAAACGCAATTTAAATTCAGAAAACGAAATTTGTGTTGTAGTAATGAGCAAATAATAATACGAGAAGCTATTATGTTAACAATAAATTCAAGGAAGTGTTAAAGAAGTTCAGAAGTCTAGAAACATTTAGTGCAGCAGTTCAATATTTACATTTGCGGAAATATAAAGCTTAAGTACTCTTCTTCTGCTTTTATTTAAGCAGGGCATTTAGTTGCCATGGAAATCCAGTAAAAAAGATTTGAAGGTAGCGAAATATGACAAAAATATCTACGTAACATTCATTTTAAACGTTTGCTTGCTCATTTAAAGAAATTTAACTCTGCATTATATCTAAATACATTGTCTACCTGTCGCAACAAGGCCGGTCTGACCTTAAATCAAGTTGTAGTTCTCTTTCCATGCTACAGTTACCTGTGGGTTTATAAACAGGTTGTAAGTTACATCATATTACAGCTTATGGATTTAATTTTACGTGGCTCTTAGATTGGCCATTAAAAGCATCATTTTTATTGCTTCTACTAGTACTAAATTATAATTTATTCTGTAAGATTTATAAAAAAGCAGCCAAAGAAATGTTAAATGTTAAATTAATTTAAAAATGTATAACTTTTAACAGTTTCCTTCGTACAATAACTTTTAGGTTGGTTTGCGTGTTGAGATGTGCTCATCCCTTTCGAAAGAATAAATTCAACCGTGCGTCAATCAAACTTGATAGGTACTAACGTTGGAAAATTATTTTACTGCGATGGATGATCAAAACAACGTTTTGAATTTTTTTACTTTCCATCAGTTCGTGAAAGAAAAAACGCAAAAAGGATTTGAATAAAATATTTGTTTTTCGTCGCCGTTAAAACTGGATATGTTTAAGCTTAATTTCAATACCGAGGTTCTAGAGAGCAGAAACTATGCAAAAATATGCAAAAATCTGTTACCATTAGACATATTTTTACAGTTGTTTTTACTTTTTACTCTCTTTAATAATGTAAGGTTTAAATTCCACAATATAGCATATAGGAATTACAATGCATAAAAAAATCTTTCTAAAATGTCTGCAATAAACCACTCGGTACAGGCATCAGGTCGGATATTCACATATCATCACGGACATTGCTATCAAGTGATGATATTCTTTTAATCCAGCGTTATTACCGCCGTTTTGCCGCACTATAATTATATATTTTTTTTTGTTTTAATTACAGTGCATTTGTATTTGTATAATGATGTACTGAATTTTTTTAAAATTAAATGTATTTGCATAAAACAGGGCATATTGGAGAGACTTTTTGCACGTAAAATTTTACCGTCCACCAATGGCTTAATCGATTCGAATGAAACTTCGTACACACATTACTGTTATGACAAGCACCCAAATGCATGCGTCTGACGCTTTTAATACACAAGATTAGTTTTGAAAGTGTGCAGAATGGTAAATGACTAAAATTCAGAACGATATTCTGCCGATTGTTTTCCCATCAGATAGATCCAGTTTTTTGTCGATATTTCGATGAAGTTGCGAATTTTAGTTACAGACCATTTAATGTACAGTTGACTGGTTATTCCATGTGGCCCAATAAGCTGGCCTGCGGCATGACCGCATCCTGGCACATGTTTTTGCCTAGTTCGATCCACGACTGTCACCCTCCTGCCAGCAGTTCCTGCTATCAGTGCCCGTTCTGCAGTCTGATCATGTTTCACTTTTGCGCAAAAATCGCAGCAGGATTACGCCACTTATTGAATTTTATTTTTCAGATTTACGCACTCCGTCTGACCAGATGCGAAGAGCTGCTCAGCAGGATCGGATTCCCCCTGATTATCATCTGCACGTCATACGGACTTTCATACACCTGTAAACAGTATGTTGAATTTATACATGATATAAATTGCAAATAGACGGATTAATATTCATTACTCTCGGCATAAATCATTGATTTACACTGGCATATTTTAAGTAGGGTCGATACGCAGTTTGTATACTTACCCCACTGATACACCTAGGCCTAGGCATATTATAACAATATTATTACGACTTGGAGTAATATTAGGTTTGCGCTAGACTGAATTATATATATATCTGGGCAGTGGCGTAGCAGACAACTTTCGAAGAGGGTAGAATTCCACTAAACTTCTAGCTGTAGAAATGTTGTACACCATAATTTGAAAATGGTAGGTTTCATGATTTATATGTCAGCGGTAATAATAGGCTGACAAATTTTTATAAATACAGTAGAAAGAATTACAGGGCTAATATAAAGCGTTCCTTCATTTTCTGAGATATCTGTCATCAGTAAAAAAAGGTAGACTTACGTGTAATATGATTATGTAAATCCAAACTACAAATACATATTTATTTCACTGCTGTTTGTTTTATTCAAATTATTTCAAAGATAAACACAATATTTTAAGTTTGTAAACATTTTTTTATGATAATTTGTTAAGTGAATATTTTTCGTAAATAAAACGTCTGCTAATATAAGCAGTGATATAAATATATTTACAATTGTGGGTTCCGAAAGATTCGAAAATTAATTTTTGTCATAATTCATCCAGACAAAATTTTACAGAACAGCTTGTGTTTTATTCGACGGCTTTTCGCCGCTTAAGGTAAACTGTTCCTTTCTTGATTAAGTCATTTACTTGGAATATCTGTCCATCGATTCAAATAACGGGGACTAAGGAAATCTGCATGAAATGGGACGGACGCGTCATGTTTGCCAAATTCGAAATGTTCCTTTTACTTTAAAGATTAATTTTATTCAGTGTGTAAAATTTACCCTAGTCTGAAATATAAAAAACATAAGTACACACAAAATATTTATTAACAGTATTTTCAGAAAAAAGTGGTAAAACAATTTCTAAAAGAAATGTGTATGTTTAATGACGTAGAAGTAAACTGTGGAATAATCCGCTGGCTTTTATTACTACGTTTGTTATTGAGCGAGTCTATTATTGAGAAATGAAATCCCCACGTGTATAATGTTCCAGCAGGATAATTGCACAATGTGAGTACGTTATTTTGAGCTGTCCACTAATCTAAGGAGGGTTTGTTAAAACAGGTTATAATGTAATTTCACGAAGTATATTAATTGAAACGAGAAACTTCATATTATTAAATTTGAGGGCGAAAATCAAAAACTCATTACAATGTTCGTGTAAGTTACAATAAAACTTTGTTTCAATAAAGTGTTACAAAGAGTGACTTCTCGAAGCTACGTTCCACTTCAGTGTTGAAAATAAAAATAGAAGTATATAATAACTTTTGAATAAGCGTTCTTTCAACTGGAGTTTAATTTTTAATTAAGAAAAGAAAAACATGTTCCACGAAAGGTATGCAAAGAGAGATCAGAAAGTAAGTTATCGAAAAAAATTGATAGACGATGTTACTGATTTTTACTAACACTAAAAAACAACCTGAGGTGTCTCAGTGTAAACTTTAAACAACGTAGGTTGAAATATTGAGCTTCTTTTTTCGCATGCTTTTCATTTCAGTGGACAGTTTTGTTTGATATTATAGTAAAATCACAGGTCTTTTTTTATTCCTTTGAAGGTTTACTTAAATTAAAAAAAAATCATTTCAATTTCAAATGTGTTAATAATATGATTAATAATATACAGGCTGTCTCATGCAAAACGCCCAAAGATGTAGTTTTTTTATTTATAGCCGATTTGAGTCAATCAAAGATCAAATGGCAGTATTGGAAAAATACTACAAATAGATCTTATATGCGATTTTTTTTTCAATATCAGTTCTATGTCATACGAGAGTCAACTTTTTTTATTTCAAACGATAACGTATATTTTTTAAAATTTATTCTTATAGAAGATTTTTTTCCAAATGTAACAATATATCACTTTAGTGCGAGATATACAAGAAATAAAATTAAGAAAATTAAGTTAAGTTAGATGTCATTTAAGCGTCAGTGTCAGGTTCTCTCGTATTTTTGATTATTTTGATTATTTTTTCATGGAACACTTGAGAATTTTTTAATTGCTTTGAAAAATCCGTTTCAATTTTAAGAAACATTGTATTTTTTTAACAAATATTGCTCCAAAAAAATCAACCTGTTAGACATCATTAGATTGAAAAAAAAAACCTTTATCAGCATAAATTAAAAAAAAAAACTGACACTTGAAATTAAAAAATTGTTTCCCGACATTAAAGTTGATACTGAAAAAATTTGTAATTAGGGCTTGATTGTAGTATTTTAGCAATCATGTCGTTTGATTTCTAATTTATTCAAATCAGGTAATAAATAAACGAGCTACGGCTCGGGGCGTTTTTTGTGAGACAGCCTGTATTTAGAGTGATGACTGTAGTATTTTCTCCATTTACATCATGCAAATTATTCTTATTTTCATTAAATATGAGATACTCGTTCTAAAAATTGTTGAAGACGTTTAAAGAATTGATAGTTCGGTTTGTTACTTTTTTCTTGTATCTTATTTTCACAACTTTTAATTTCTGGTTTAAGGATTTAATAACATGAGACATCTCAATTTAACCGACACAACATTATGTGAGTTACCTTTTTTATGATTTAGTTGATAAAATCTAAATCAAGTGTTAGGAATGTGTATTATACGGATACATTTCATACAAGAAAAAATTTTCAGGAAATTATATCGTTATAACTACAATAAATCATTGCTGCTAATGGTGTTAATAGTGTGTCGACATGAAATATAGCTTATTACTTATTAACCTCACAAAAATCAAAAAACCAAGTATTGCAAGCAAGAGTTATATCAGATGTAGATTATCACCAAAAAATAACATAAGCAGTAACCATTGCTATTAAAACCTGTAACATTTATGCCAAATTGCAAAGAGATTAAATTTAGCAAATAGTCATGATGGAACTTGTCTTGAGAATTTTTTTATGGTCAAAATTGTCGAGAGGTTCAAAAAACAAACCTCTAGGCAGTTCGTATTTTTCATTCTTTCTATGAGAATGGCATACTTTGTCAAAGTAGACAACTTATTAGTTTATGACACTACGGTTATGATTGAGGAGAGTAATAAGTAATGAATAACACTGTTATGGTTGGATGAGGCTGGGTAAATGTGGACCATTAGTTGCTTCTGAATGGGATAAATAAGAGATAAACCCCAAGGATAAAGACTTCAATGGCACAATAGCATCAAACATTGTTAATTTAGCGGCGTAATAACTATCAGATAATTTGCATGAACTGCATTTATGATAAGATTCAGAAAGGTAAGGAAAATAGAGTAAAAAGTGAGAATATTATTCTAGTAATGAATTCTACACTGCGAAGTCTTGCAACCATCCATCTCAGAACACGAAGTGGTGGAAATATTTTAAGTGAAGAAGCAAGTTTTGCTTGCGCTAATTAATTAGACTAAGAAAAGCTTTTCTGCCAAAATAAGGAGAGGAGAAAAAAAAGCGTAAATGCTGCTTCAAGTGTGATGATAATAAATCATTACGAAATATGTTTATTCCATAACTTATTTTTGGAATGTGCATGTTTTTAGAGTAAATTAAAATAAACTTCGTGCCACATTGTCATTGAGGAACGCATAAATAAATAAAAAGTTTGATGCCGTGCATTCACACAATACTTATAAAATCAATGAAACAGAAATACCACAGCAAATGTTCTTTTCATTTTTCAATTTCCTCACGTAAGCATTGTGTCGGTCGGAATATTTAGAGTTTCATTCAATTAAACATTCAGAATGTAACGAGCAGTTAGCAATTATTCAAACGTCGTTAATTGGTGTTATTTAGAAGCTATTAGATGGCACTACTAAATAAACGATCCTTCTGTCTAATAGGATGATGTTTCATAATTATTATAAGCCGAGTTAAAAGTGTAGCTAGTGTAGCCTACAGAAATAGCTAAAGCGATAATAACTGAATTCTCCGGCGAACAGAGAGAGATGATACACTCTAACGATATGCTGACAAACGATTTAAGTTTGGAAATTTGGTACATATCCGGTGCGTTTGTTACGTATTATAGGTTGCACGTATACAAAACTAATTATATCCGAAACAATTTCTGTATCCTTCATCAGTAATAACATAAGAGACCATCTATAGTTTATCATTACGAGATAAGAGTTGAACTAAACACAGGCATCAATACAAAGAAAACGTTTCGTTTCTTCAGCTAAGATTAATAAGGAGCTTCCTGGGGCTTGTCGGGTAACTAAAAAGGATTGGTTGATTGAGAATATCCTGAATGTGCTATTAGGTACAGAGGAATAGGTTTTGTTTTCTTTTGTAGGATAAATTATGAGCCGCTATATGTTTTTAATTATTTAAAAGCACATGTGCAAAATGTGAAAACAGGAATTGCGTATTTTTTTTATAATTATTTATAGTTCCACAGCGACTGATTCTCCTAATTAGTTATTGTCTGTAGAGAATTAACGAAGTCTTGGTGAAAATATTTGCTTGTCATTAGCTGGTCTTGCTTTATTTTTCAGGGAGCGGCGCCACCGAACTAAACTTAATGGATGAATACACAGCTGTTTTTAAATCTTTCTAGTTTCATTAACGAAGTTTAGTTTTTGCTGCTATTGTTTTCAGTGAAAATACTTACTGAATTCAAACGCTTTGGTGATGTCCGCAACTGAAAAATCATACTTATATGTACCGGATTATACAATAATGTCATGGACGTGACAACGTTATTAATAAATCAACAGAGGAAGTCGGCTGATAGCTGTATTGAAAAAGATATTTTATCTGTTAGACAACGTTACCTGTCTGTTACAAATCGAATGATGTTTGCTTCATATTGTACATTCAGAAAAAAAATTGATAAAGAAATATAATTTTTGTGATTACATTTGTATATTCGTATTTATCTTACATTTCGTACAGATACGATAAGTTTGAAGTGTAATATTGGAGATTTTGAGAGCAGATATAAAGCAATATTGCTGTAGAATTCTCTTTATTTTATTTTTTTTCTGGAAACGTTAATGATGTAGTATAACATATTTGTTATTTATTACTGAGGATATTGTTTTCCACCATATAATTTCATTTGAGGCACTATGCGCGAAGGGATATCGATATTATGACCTAGAGAGTTAGTTTAGTTTTTCGTTATAGAAAAAAATGGTTAAATAATTTTTTGGTTCTTTTAATACTTCCAAATTTATAATTTCTGAAGTCTAAGGAAAGCAGTCTGACACTAGTACACGGAGTATGGTGCACTTAATAAAATTTGATAAAGGTCCAAGTAAACTGCGCTTAAAGTTAGTTTCTTTTTCAGACTTTATTGTATGGAAAGTACATTTTTGTCTTAGTTTCTACCCATTGCTGAGATTATGTGGGATCAAGAACATGCAATCGTAAAGATGTTAGAATTATTGAGATTATGTTACCGTTTCTCGAAATTTTATGTTGGAGAATGTAAGAAATGTCTGGATTTTAATAGTGAGATTGTTGTCTTTCAAAATTTTCTTAACCGCTTCCGTCTTTCAAAATTGAATATACAGGGAAATGCTACATAAAAGTGAAGAAAGAATGTACAAATTTCGAACCGCGTACGCGTACTTACAAGTATAGCGTCAGCAAATAATATTTTCTTAATTAAATCATTTCAAATTGAACTGTGAATATTTTTCAAATTGACAATTTATCCGTCTAAACGAGTATAAACAAATTTACGGTTTTAGAGTTTGAAACCCGCATTGCATATTATAATTACAGTTGAAGTTTAATTATGCACTTCGACGAAGTATATTTTTCAAAGTTTATCTGGATCGTTGAAAAAATGTGTTTGAACTATTATTACTATAACTATTTTCCAGCAGATTTTTCTGTTTCATTACTAATGCAGCTTCCTGATTAGTTTTCCAAGTTAATTAACCGAGAATTGGTGGCCGGTTCTTGATAGTAATTGAACGCAGTAAAAACTAGTCACAATTAAGCATTATTAAACAAAAAGTAGCCATTTTATTACAAAATAAAAGAGAATTTCTTCTGAATTTTTATGGAAACTTCCGTTAATCGATCCTGTTATCTTGCATATTTTCCGAAATTGTGTTAGCAACAGCTGGGTCTAGTAAGTTCAATTAATCGCTTCGAAGTGAGCAAACCACTTGAATTGTCGCGTTGCATATTTCCTAATAAAAACAAAAATCTCCCTAGGAAAAAGCTCATTCCACGGGTGATGCCTTAATTTAATGAAAATAAATGCACCTCGCATAAGGTTTTCCCGTAACAACATCTTTTGTACGGAATAGTTGGAACCAGGGCTCTGAAGGTCTAACAAAGGGCTTCAAGATAAATACAGTCGGCTAGATAAACAAGAAACGCGAAGAGATAACCCTAGTAATTTCACGGGGAAAGGAATAATTGATAAACCGGCGAGCAGGTCGCCCCTGTGCAGGAACGCATAGAGGGCTTGTTTTGCGCAACACGCACCGTCTGCGAGAAATTACAAACAAATAAATACTAATGTTAGTTGTTGGTTGTACCACCAGAGGTTAATAGTTCACCGCAATTTATAGTAAACGGAGTGAGCGTTGCTACCGTAACAGCATTGTTAAAAGGGTGCTGCCATCTTGCGCGCATAAACTAAATTAACGCCACTTTTGTGTACACCGCCATGCATATTTTAAATATTTCGGCATTTTTCACACGGACACAGACCTTACATCGAGCATCAGCTAATTACGTGGGGTAAATCCGAGACAGATGTCCATTGGGGAAAATATCCAAATGGCATTACTCGCTTATTACTTGATAGACGACATTATTAGGGGAGAGTGGATAAATTGCAGTCACTTTTAAACATCTTTATTTCTGAAAAAATATTTATCGTGAAAGCCTGAGAATGTGAACTAAAATTTAGTTTCATTGTAACAAACAACATTTGATCAATTTTTGCGACATGATGCATGTGAATACCCCTGGAGTAATAGCAATCAGTGTGGATCCATTTATGTAATAACTGGTTGAATCATAAGAGTGTTTAATTAAAACAATATTCTTGTAAAACACAGAAATAAACGACATTTCACACACGAAAGAACAAGTCAATATAATAAGAAAAAATAATGAATATTTTTTTTGATTTATTATGCTCCATTTTTAAACTACATAAAAATTTAATACTAATCACAAATTGGACACATTTGATAACTGTATACTTGGACACTTTTTGTTCCTACAGATACTTGATTTGTTACAGCGCAATCTCGCCTTATAACAAGTCATAGAAAATTGAAAAACAATGCCACGTTGAGAGAACTGTAGACACAATCACACAAATGACGCTTACGCAATGATATTCACACCCTAACCTAACAAATAAATTTCAAAGCAATAAGCAACGTATATTATTATATCTGTCACCTGTCACTCTCTTAGCTGTGTATAAAATACGTCCCAAAATGACGTAATGATCACAACCTACTCTAATTGGAAATTGATTGGATCGCACGTTATTGAAACATACAATTTTTTTTCTATTAATTTTTTACAAAAAGTAGTACATACTTGTTACAACTGATGTAAATTGGATCATAGATTTTCATATTTCAAATGGATGCCAATTAAATATATGTAATGGTCAATCAAAAGTCAAAGTGGAGCTGAAGAAAAAGAAAACTATAACTAGAAATTTTACGAAACTGGGTTCAGTGAGTACAGTGTTGTATAATTATGTCAAACAGACGAATATATGTTAATACTACTGAAAACAATAACACAAATTCATTGTAAATAACTGACAATATTAGGGATTTTTTTGTTTTATGTTTCCAAAGAATGTTGTTATTTATGTCTACACAGAATTGAGTGGGATAGATAGTATATTTCGTATGAATAGTTGTCGTTTTAAACAGAGGTTCAATGTAATTTCTTATTGAGAGAATATTAAAATATATTTCTAATTTTCAATATCCTGACTAAGCCGCAAAAATAATTCAGATTTACTTCCATTTCTCCAACTTTCAAATCCATCTTTAAAGATACTCCTCTGGAGATTCGATATGAGTTAATCATTCAAATTTTATTTTCTGTTACGTTTCACCCCTAATCTTCACCAGGTTCCTGTCATGAGAAATGTTTTGATATTTTATTTAAAATGAAACGATAGCATCTTTTTAAAAAATATTTCTCAAAACAGAAAATATCTAGTAGAGCTGTTGTAAAAGTTTTTAATGTGTATAAGGATAGAGCCTATTCGACTTAAAAGAAGTAGGGATCTGAAAATGTGATATAAAATATAGTCTACCACGAACCTTTTACTTAATATGCTACGCATAATAATATTAAGTTCTTTCGTTTAAAGTTTTATCGTTGATTCAAAATTTCATAGTACCCTTGAACCACATCGTGGGACACTAAGGGAGTTCAGATGGTTCAAACGTGTGAATTTTCCTGAGATAAAATTTTCTAATTATTTATTATTACATTTTCAGAAATTGTACAAATTATGTACATATTGTGTATTTTTGACATGGACAAAATACTTTTACATTTCTATAAATTACACTATTTAAAGGTGTTTCACAACAATAATTTTTTGTACTAATTGCGTATTTGTTTTATATTTCAGCGGTTTTGAGAGATTCCAAATTTATAAAGTTTTATAAAATGGAATTTAATTATCATTACGAAAATTATCTTGTTTGTTTAAATTGTAAGAGAAAATGGACTTTTGAGTAAAGCTTTCTTTTAAAATACCATCATTTATGATAATTTAATACTTTATCAGTAATTCCTACTTACTTAATATGCTTTAGAATTATTATACTCGGAAAGTATCCCCGAACTTTATATAAACAATGAAAAAGTTTCCTGTGAAGCATGTGACAAAACAGTGATCTTTTTTTAAATAATTTTTTATTGGCACATGTTCCATATAATACCTATCTTATTATTTTCATTATTACCCGAAGATGAATATTTAAATTCTTGTTAATATTAGTTTGTTATTATACTATCTTTATTTTAAATTGTCTATTTAATTTTCATTACTTTGTAAAAAGATTTGGAAATGTACTTACGACTTTATCTCTTAACTTTTGCAATAATTTATGTTTTAGTATAGATATAGATAATGAATGCAAATCTCATGTTGTATAGTATGTCGGGATCATAATAAAGTAAAATAGAAAAAGGTCTGTTAACCTTCCTATTACACACTTCTATTTCAAGAACGTACAAGACACTCTGTGGTTTGCCGGACCCCAAGATATAGAAATTCAAAAAAAAATTAAAAATAATTATCTTGAAAGAAAATATTGCTATATATAAGTTGAGGTAAGTATCTATCATAGGTAGTTATCAAATTTAAAAAATAAAACACAAAGTTAATTATATTATGGGACGTATCTACTAAATTATGTAGAAAATTCTGACGAAAAAGTGAAAAACTTAAACTATAATTATTTTTATGGAACAGCAAAGCA
>QDEB01102213.1:9852-31324 GCA_004193795.1 Asbolus verrucosus | reverse complement strand
AGTTTTGTTTTACTTTTGTTTTGGACATTTTTGAGTTTGAGGATTGGTAATGCTAACATAAAAATTTAAACAAAACGATTATGTTTATTCCAAAAATTTTTTTATTTTTGATATATAAAAGAAAACACAATTTATTGAATCTCGACCTAAAAATTATGATTTTCTTGACGAACGAAGATAAGCGTAGATGTCACTATAAAAAAAATAAATCTGAGAAATCAGTGTCATGGATAGCAGTATTTTATAACAAAGCAGAATAATTTCTTAACAACCTTGAACACGAATAGTGCCGAATGAGCAACAAAATTGAGAGAAAGTGGTTAAAGTTCGAGTGTGCATTGAACATTCAATATTTGTAAATTAAAAGTTAAATTTTTCTGAAAAGTCAATTATAAATTTAATATTTATGAAACTAAAGAAGCAAAATTTCATCATCATATCATAGATTAAAATCTGCAGTAATGCTCTTTTAGATTTTGTTAAAATCGCTTGGTAGATAGAGTTACTTTTCGATGAGACACCAGGTATTTTTTTACATTTTTGGAATTGGTAAAAAAATCTAAATAAGATCGTACGAATGCTTTTTGGAGCAAAAATTATGATTCATTCAAAAAATAATTTTGAAGCTCCTCTGGTGGTGAAAAATGGGGACGTGGAGTCGAGATTTCGGGATTAAAAATCAAAATTTTGGAAAACCGTTACAGAATTGACGTTTCTATCGTGTGAGCCATTCTGCGCCTTGAACATTCCCTCACGATCGATAAAAGTGCATTTATTCGGCGCCACCGTCGGAAAATTTCATGTTGATCTCACGTGTGATAGTGGACCGGAAATAGAAATTTTAAATCGGCGATGGCGCGAATCGTAACAGTAACGGACTTCGGATTCGGAGGGTGCAATAGTGATTCATAACGGAAGGGTCGCATGGCTTTATGACTAACGGTCAGGTTAGTCATAGTTGCTGGCAAGCGAGAAATCTCGAGAGATAGAGATTTCTTCACGTCTGACCTCGAAGTCGACATAATTTACGATTTTTTTCCATGGCGATTATGATGCATGCGCCACAAACGAAGACGTTGTGGGAAAAAGCGATTACCGCCAACATTATCGTCGTTGAAACAAAGAAAAATTGGTTCGACGGATGATTGTTATCGTCATAACGGGAAACGTACGTCAAAGAAAACTTCCTCGGCCCGCCACCGGATGACATAAAAACAAAACACCGCATCTTTGGTTTAAATTAAGGAATTGGTTCGTTAGAATGGTTTTCAATTCCGCATTAATCATATAATTTGCGTTTTTATTATTATTTATTAGGAACTTATGCAAGTTTCTCTTCGTGTTAATAATCAAGAAATCTGCGAAGCGTGAATTCGCACACACCGCCAAATACGACCATATTATGAGTATTTATGTCTATGGAAAGTTCTCTGCTAAATATGCAAGTGCAGCTCCTTGCAATGTTAATACAAATAATTTCTAATTTGTTCTTGTTGAAGATGCAACGAGCACTTGTTTGAATTGAGTTAACATGGAATCGTGGCGCATTAACACAATAAATATCATTTTAATTAGCCTCTTATTGGCTCGCTTAGCCCAAGTTTTAGTGTCGGTATCCTTAATAACGGCTAATCAACTCAACAAACCGATGCAGTTCATCTAACTGGAATTGATTTTAATTGGCATGAACTTTTCGATCTTGAACTTAAAAATTTGGCTGCCGTTTCGATGAATATTTTAATTTTAGAGCGGCCCGATCGAACATGAAATCGAATTGTTCGAAAGTAATCAAATCGAATTAAATGGAAAATCGAAATCGCAGCTAATNNAATTTGACAACGCTGTGAAATATGGTAATTTAAATTGCAGCATAAGGAGCATTATTATAATCGTTCAGGAAAAATGCTTTAATGATCATGATGATATTTCAAAAACCGCTTTTTCTCCACATTATTATTGTTTATGAAGTTGGAAAATGGAACCGTTCCATAATCTTGTTAACCTTGCGGCGACAAGGTTGACAGAGGGTTGTTATTGGACAATATGACCACCTTGGCGAAGCCGCTCGCGACAAATTACCCATTTAATTAATTTAATTGGGGTTATTATAATAACTGAAATGAATACTCCAATAACGAATGCTTTTACAGGTCTAATGGTACATAGCTAATTAACAAATATACACCCGCATAGACCAAATGAATTTTCATATCACGTATTCGCCTAAATAAATTAGCTCGTGGCTACGTAACAGTTTTTTCATTATTCAATCGGACATAACTGTTACTGCGAACAATATTGGTCAGTTTGGTAATCAATCAATCTTTGCACTTTGAAATAACACGAAGCAATCCAACATAAATCATCCCAACAGTCATATTTTCGAAGTGCGCAGATTGATGGTCGCATAATAATAATAATAAAAACGTATCAACTTAATTATGACAGAATAGGTTTGGATTTAACAGTTGTGAACTGCACAACTGGTTCTTATTTTAGATAAAACAAAACAGTTAAACAGTTGGCAAGACTGTGACTTATGCTTCTGTCTGCCGAGTACAAATGTAGATTTCGGACCAAGAATTAATCAAAATCGACTAAAAAAATGAAATTTTTTCACGATGGGGACAAATGTTTGGGGAGTTATCTCTAAATAATTGTTAATTGGGTTGTAAACTTATTCTTTATAAACGCTTTTTTAAATGTGAACTTCTAAAATTTAATATTTTTAAAAACTGAGAATTATGTTTTAATAGAAAGCTTATTTTAGAGTGTAAAATTATCCTAACGGACCCCCCTGGATTTGTTCATTATTCTTTCGACGTCAATTTGCTGTTATTTTGCGCTCTCGTAACCTAATTCGTAACCCCTTAAAAAAAAAAATGTTCCGCTTCTTTGAAGTTCTCCCTGTGAAAGGGTTCTAATGTCATTAGAACGTCTTTAACAGAGTTAGATTTTTTAAAAGTAATGTTTCCAAACAATATCTGATTTTGTAGTATTAACAGTGGTATTAGGACAGAGGCTTTCACGGGCGAATGACGTACAACCACCGGTTTCCTTTTATAAAAGTTCTCATCGTTCAGTGTAACATGACGAGCTCTGTTGTTGGTTACCAAACAGGCGTACATGTTTTATTTTATCAAAAGGTAATGTTACAGAATTAGCATTTTGCGAAAAACGAACGGATATTAGACATCGAGTATGACTGTAGTAACTCTTTAAACGCATTTTCAATTGAACGAAGATATTTAAAAATCATTTTCAAAGTGAATTTCCATAAAAATGTTACGGCATAGCGAGGAAAAAATTTCAGAAAATATTAATTATACTGAACTGTAGGTAGTATTAAATGTAATTAATTTTGTTTTCTAAGAAAATTTATAGTTTAGGTAGAAATGTCATGGCTGCATACCTTTGGCTAACGGCGGTCTATATTTCTAATAAGTTATTTTAAACCGAAACAATCATGAAAAATAGTTTTTATTTTGTTCTTAAGATAAGAAAAGGGATTTACGTCCCTTCTGAAAAAAATTGAAAAAGATAGAAATCAAACTTTAATTTCATGCTTGTAAACGGTGTTTGAACAAATTACGCACCACAAAAGAGTATAACAATGACTCGTATTACAGAGTAATTATTAACTGAAATATCAAACATTTTTTCAGCGAAATCAATCCACGTTTGAATCGCCGTCACAAGTGAAGGTTCACGATGTTTACATCCAATGCAAGTGACGTTTATCCCCACAATTTTTTACCAAAAATACTGATGTGGTCGCGATAATATTTCTCTGCTGGTTAAGCCTAAGGTGTCATTTGACCTTGAAGTTTATCGATTAATTATGAACATGTACGCAACCGAGAGAACGACCTTTCGAAAACCTCGGCTGCTATGTTTATTTTCTGTGTAAACTGGTACATTGTAAACAGTGGATTCTGCACAATCTCTTCATCTTTTCATACATTTTCTCAAATGTTCAACGACAGTTGTACTAAGCCGTACATCAATTTTTGGATTAAATGGTTAGTTGAAGAGTGAAGTTATGTTAAGAAATCTCAGTATTTTAAAGAATGTCACTGTTACCGTGGAGATGCATTTTTAAATTCAAAGTCTCATATTTTGTTTGCTACAAGTTTTAGCTTCCATGCCACTTCCACTGCGACTGGAATTATGCAATAAGAATACTAATTATGTCACCAGTTCGGCTTGGGATTACTCCTAAGCCGGAAAAGAAAAACAAAAAGGATAAATGGGGTGCTGTTGAAAAAACAGAAGTTAAAGACGGCGCCAGAAGCGGCGCAGGCTGAGGACGACAGTGCATTAGTATATTGGTCCGCCACCACTTAATTTGGTTGTGATTCCAGTTGAACACATGGAATGGTGTGACGGGAACTCGAACTTGCGGTAAACAATCTCGGATCATCATATTGAGCGGAGCTGTCCGGTTGTTGTTCCATCGAAAAAGTCAAAAGTTTGAGAAAACAGCATTTAATGAATTCCCAAACGAAATCGATTCCTCTCGGCCGGCCGAGATTATTGTCGGAGAGGGTTTACAAACAAATTAAATCGCTTTTACCTCTTTCTTCTGGACGTATCGCGTTGACTTGGCTTATTTTCACAGAAGAATTTATCTGAACATCAATAATTCAACTTCATGGCCAAGGTAAACAAGTGGATGGCTGCTATATCAAAACGACCATTGTTGTCCTTCCGGGAAAATTTGTCTGCGTTAAGTGTTACGGCTTTTTAAGTCTGTATCGTCGTTACATTTAGATCATGTATAATGAAATATAAGATAACATACATATATTATGTTATTGTATTTGAGTAATCTGATGCCGCCGGTAACGGTTTGTGTTCTTGTGAAATGCACATTTTTGACTCCAAACCGCCTCATTATACAAGAATTACAGTCGCAGCGAAACACTTCGGAAAAAATTTGTAATGTGTAACACGACGTCATTTCATTTTGTTCGAGCAAAAGAAAAAGAAGTAGAAAAAATTTGATTACACATCATGACGGGATGTCGGGCTGCACCCATCTTGCGGTGCTGACGAGTTGAAATGGTTAAAACTCGATCGCACATGAAGAAAATCGAATAAAATTACGTGAATCTTGCTGAAATGTCTCTCGGCGAGAAGAGTCGGTTGTCGCAGCGACCGCAGCGACCAATAATTGCTTAAGTCGCATAAAAATTAAGCGCGCTTAGCAGTTTCGCAACCTCATACTGGTCAATTTACGGAATAAAATCCGGTCCAATGAACTTCTTCCGTTATTATTAACAAGCTCTTCGATAATTGGGTCAACGACATTGTCATCCGACACCCCGTCTCTTGCAGGTACAAAGTGAGCGTGACGGCGCGCGACGACGTCCCGTTCTTCGGCCCGACGCTGCCGACGCCGGCCGTCTTCCGTCACGGGGCCGAGTTCAAGGAGTTCCTCCTGACGAAGCTGATCAACGCCGAGAACGCCTGCTACAAAGCCGACAAGTTCGCCAAGCTCGAGCTGAGGACGCGCACGTCGCTCCTGCAGACCCTCACCGAGGAGCTGAAGGAGAAGACCAACGAGTTCCTGGGCGGCAGCGCCACGGTGGTCCCGGGCACCCCGAAGAGCGACTCGGGGCCCGGCTCCAGGTTCATAGACACGGTGAAGAAGGCGTGGAGCGCCAGGGTCAAATCCAGTCAGAGCGTCGACAACAACTTGGCCAGCGCCAATGGACACGACAGGTTGTCGAAGAAGTCGAGCCAGCCGACGATATCTGAGTCGACACCGTCGGTGAGTCCACAATCGATCTCCTCCTGCCAACACCGCGTAGGAGCAGAAAATTCGATCCGTTGCTTTCAATCTGGCATTTTCCGTTCGGTTGATCTATCGGAAAATGCAGATAAGAATGTGGCAAATTTTATCTGCTTCGGCCTGGTGTTGTGGTTTTTCAAACAGCAGTTTTCAAATTCAAACCATTACGAATCAACAATTCCATTTTGGGACAGATAAAAAATCATCACTTGTAATTTTCATTTTAATGTTTATATTTCGTGTTTAATTTTAAATGTTACGTAATCGTATTGCTTTTTTTTAAATTTTAACCAAATAGATGCTTACATGGAAAATTAAGTTATTTGAGAAATTTTAACTTCAAATATTCAATGTTATACTAAAAATCATAATCAGATATTTAAAGCTAAACTCGTATTTTATTAATATACATAAATCCGAAATTTAAAAAACTTTGGTTGTAAAATATATATTAATTTTAAATTAAACATTTAACAAATGATAAATATTTTATTAATTCGATCAATATTCATAATCAACATTGCATGCTGCTTGGGCATTTGCAAATGAGAAGCTCGTCCACATCGTGTATTTGGATATCCATATGTAATGTGTTTCATTGAGGCACATAAATTAATGTTTGAAGTACTGTTAATTTTAATTTGACTAGATCATACTGAGGCAGATTAGTAATTAAAATAATATAAGCAATCATATAAAAACTAATTAAAAGCACATGTAATGAATTAAATGTGAATTTCTCTTTGGTATATACATAATCAGATTGTCAGAATTAACAGATATCAGAATCTAGTCAATTCAGTTGTGAAATTCCAAATAGAGGCCAATAAACATTACTTTTCAGTGTAATTTACTGCTAGATACGAACCAATAGAAAAGATAATTTCAATAAAAAGAACAGTACAAACTAAATTGCGCCTTATTGTGGACATGTTTTGGAGTTTGTTGGTGAGTTGTAAAAATGACTTTTTTGATTCATTGCACTTATTTCACACAATAAAAATTTGACAGCTGTTCTGTTAA
Source organism: Asbolus verrucosus (assembly GCA_004193795.1). Taxonomy (NCBI): domain Eukaryota; kingdom Metazoa; phylum Arthropoda; class Insecta; order Coleoptera; family Tenebrionidae; genus Asbolus; species Asbolus verrucosus. Next base: position 24,504 of record QDEB01102213.1, on the reverse strand, counting down.
TTTCGCGTCCAGCCATAGTCTAAGGACAGCGATAATCAATTTAAACCAGTTTAAAAAATATACAAACGTTATACTGAATTTTCAACTTTTAAACTCAAGTACAACTCCGTAATTTTCTAAGTTGTTAGTTTTTCATTTGTGTTCATATTGAGAGATAAATTTAAAAATCTATAAGAACCCCCAGATTCAATCGTTTTCAGTCGAAAAATAAATTCAAAGATTGAAGCCGTTGTAAATACAAAAATAAAAATATTTTATTGCGAAATTCCAAATAAAGACCGATCAAAATTGTTTACATGTAGACAATTTTAAATGAAATATAACAACTTATGGGTTTCTGTCTGATCCTGAGATTTTGCTTTAATTTAATTTGTGTAAATCATATTGAAAAACTTTATAAATTCGATCGTTCTCAGTAAGGAAAATAATAAAAACTAGTAGAAAAAGCTGTAACTGCAATTCTCGCACATGGAATCAAATTTAAAAAATTAATTCAGTTTTTATCAGCAAAAACAAATGTAAACCAACAGAATTAAGTTGTATAATTTTAATTCATTAAAGTCAAATAATTTTAAAGTCGAACCTACAAGACTTCCCATACAATGGCACTCACGTGTTATGAACCAATGAAATTACATCATTTTTCAAACTCTGACCAATCAGAGCAGTATTACAGCGATTATACCTATTTATTTATTATTACCAGTATTATCAGTCACTAATACAAGTTTTGTTAACATGATATTTCTTTTTGTTTTCACGAAATTATCAATGGAATACAGTTCGATGGCGTGAACGTTATTAATAATTTTTCTTTTTCGTTATCACAAAATTTTCGATTTTTGTGATAACTCCTCGCATTGAATGAAAAAAAATTGATATTAATGTAAATAAATATTATGCAACCAGACTAGTAAGCCTATCAGAGATCATCTTCAATAAATTTAAAACAATTAAAATTTAAATAAAAGCAATAAATTGAGGGGAAGTGGGGCTTTATCCTCAACTGGCTATATATCTTTTTTTATTAAAATATCGTCGGTTGCGAGTGAAGCCTCACTTTTCCTCGACTCTTTACTTTTACTTAAAATTCAATTGTGCATTACGTAGTCAAATGTTTAAAAAAATTAAATAAATCTAATTCAATAATAAACGTTCTAATGACATTAACAATAGTATTACACAAACTCTTCAAGATCACAGCACTTTAATGGCATATACTTACATAATATATTCTAATAAATCCTGTAGGTTCTACCTTGAAATTATTTGAGTTTGTTATCAGTGCCCACTTCGGGTTCGATCGTTGTCAGTAAGAAAACCAATAAGAACAAATAGAAAAATATTATGTAACCGTGTAACCATACGGAACTAAATTTGAGGTCCATGCAGCGATCCGGATTCAGTCCATCTCAATTTAAAAATCAATAGAGACAAATAAAAATACGTTTTATTACGTAATTCCAAATAGAAAAGCCATCGGGCACGATTGGTAGCGATTCCAGTTGTCAGCTTCTAACTTGCCGTATGGAGACAGTTTTGTGACTCGGTGGTTTTGTTTTAGAGCGGAAGGTCGCTGTCGAAGAGCTCCATCATATCCAACGGCAAGAAGAGTACGAATTCTTCGACGGCTTCTTCGCCGGATTTAACAGCTCACGCGCATACCCACCCGGCCTTGTCCGAAGCCAGCGACGATTCGTCTTTGACGAGCGAAGATCTTGAAGAGCACTTGGCCGGAGGTTACATCGACAGCGATACGGGTCTGGAAAGTATGTCGAGTGCCGAAACGGCCGCCAAGGCTTGCAGCGTCTGTCAGGACCGGCCTACGAGCACGACGGGGCCCAGCAACGAAATACTGGTACAAGAAGTCGCCAAGCTGAAGTGTGATAAATTGGATTTGTTGAGGCAAAATGTGGTACGTTAAATGTTTGCACGGGTGAGACGGCGAATCGTCTGATTGTTTGCCTTACAGAGTTGTCAAAGGGATATCAAGAGGCTGAGGGAGAAGGAGTTGAGCTTGCAAGGGGATTTAGAGGCGGCCAAAAAGGAAATTATCAGGTTAAGAGAGTTGTTGAAGGATTATAGCCCCAATGGCGATAGATCTCCAGTCTAATTATTATTGTTATTATTTTATTATCGTTTTTCTGTTTTCTTTTCTCCTAAAACTGTTACTGTTAGTAATTATTATTTTAATATTTAAAATAATTGATTACTTAACTGATTTACAAGATAGTTTATGTGTTAAAAAAATAACGGTGTCAATTAGATGTTTGCACATACCTACACACAGCATGAAAAGTTATTGCATCATCACAATCAAATACGTATTCTCTTCACTGCCTTGTGATATCTGGATTTTTTCTTCTCGATCCTTTGTGAGTAATAGGGGATTTTCGTTTTTGTTTTAGTTGCAATAATACTCGAATAAACAACGAAATTACTCATTAAGGGTAATGGACTTTTCTCCTTGAAGAATTTTTATTGTTTAGTTTTTTTAGATATTTATTAATATTGTCATGTATAGTTATAATAAATACAACTTTACCAACAAAATGATACCAAAGTTAACATTCCCCAAAAATTCTGTTTCAGAAATTAAATTATTTACTAAGTGTACATAACAAAGTATTTATTAGTTCGTAGGGAGAACAGAGTTTCCTGAGGATATTGTTACTAATGTAGAATTCTATATTTTTACTCTGTTCAATTTTTTTTAAGTTTGTACAACTGCAATATGTATTACTAAAGTTTAGTATCCAATTACTTTTAAGTTTTATTGTGTAAATAGAGCAGTGCTTTACATTGTTCTCATTCTTAAAAACAGTAATAGATGTAATCATTGTCTGGTCAGATACGAGTCCTGACAACTTTTATGGCCTTCTTGGGACGATCTGAAGTGATATCAAATTATTAATGCAAAAACGCAGTTTTTGCATCACTTAATGTGTAATATGTTACAAATTATAATACATAACTTAATTCTTTATTTGGAAGCTTTTTATTTTAAGTACCTAATAATTAATACGTTTTAAGTGTTCTTTGTATATAGGTTACGTAACTCTTTTATGTACCTTGATTTGTCGTTAACGACGAGAAGTTTTGCTGCAAATAAATCTATTAAATCCACGAAAGTTGTGTTTCATTCGTCTTCAGAAAGTATTACTTTGCCATAATTTGAATTACAAGCGCGAAAACAAAACATTTCACAGTCATCTATCGAATTTTTTACATTTTTTTTTTTGTTTTATACTTCACGGCCATCGTCTAATACACATGGCCATGATACCTTTGTAAATAAAAACAATTTATTTTGGTTATTTTTTTTCAAAAAATATTGAAATAATGTGATATTTGTTCTCAAAAATATTGTGATTAAATTAAAATTAATTTTGAACAATTGTCGACAACAACGCTGCCTACTATATCGTTCAAAGCTGTCAGCTGTCAAGTGGTTGTTATTTTTTTTATAACCTCTAAATTTAGAACCGTTTGCCTTTAATTTATTTGCTTATAAATCACGATTTTCACAAAAATGACAATTTGTAAGTTCTTTTTACAAGGAACTTGTAAATTTGGGGATAACTGCAAGTTCGAACATCAACTCAACAATGGTGAGCTTTTCAGTTTTTTCAGAGGCGTAATTTAACGATGACGTTTCTGTAGAGCATAATTATGCGAATTCCACGTCGATCATGTTGCAAAATTACGCAAATAAACCGACACAGGGGACATCGAATGTGGATACAAATACTTTGGTAAAATCAGTGGTAAATGATATGACCTCGGCTGAAAAGGGTGGTCAGTGGCTCTTGTCATCGTACGCCCCATTCAAGGAAAAACCCGCCTTTCCCGGCTTTGAAGACCACAGCATGGAAGAAATAAGATATTTATTTTATGAATCGGCGAGGAATGGGACTATCGAACAATACAAACAGAACTTGCAACTGATGTTGCAACAGGCAGTTATGAAGATTAAAGCTTTGCAGAATCCATCTCCAGACGCCGTGAACATGTTAAAATCGATTTATAACACTATTCCATCGAGTTCTTTCAACAATAATCAGTTCAATGCTGCACCCACAAATCCGCTTTTTAGTCATCCTCCCCAACAACAACAGAAATCAGTTTTTGCAAACCCAGCTTCTAATCAGAACGTATTTAGTGGCGCAAATGCGCCACCCAACGTTTTCGCTCCTGCTCCTCAAATGCAACAAAATGTTTTCGCGGCACCGAACACTAACCCCACCTTTGCAGATGGTCAAAATAATGTCTTCGTTAATCAACAAGCGGCCAAATCGGTTTTTGCGAGCCCGCAACAAGTGCCAAGTAATAACACAGTGTACGCCAGCAATTCTGTTTTTAGTGGTGGAGCACAACCAGTTTTTGTACACCAACAGCAACCACCAGTGCCATTCCAACAATCAAGCCCTTTCAATCAACAGCAGCAAGCACAGTTTACAGCACAACAACAAAACATTTTCCATCAGAATCAGTTTGGAGTTTTGCCAAATTCCAATAATCAGTTTGGAGTTACACAACCTCCAAATAATCAGTATGGTGTCCCAACTTCGCAGCCCTTAACAGATGGTAAACCCTCTTTTCAACATACAGCCAATATTTTTGGCAATTTGGCAACACAGCCAGCAAATCCCAATATATTTGGAGGTGCCGCCGCTCAGACCAAGCCCAATGAAAATTTTTACTCCAAACTGGAAGAACTGAGCGAACAAGACGTAAAATGGTTCCAGAGTGATGATTTAGACGTGAGTAAAATACCAGAGAAGCCCCCAACATACGAAATGTGTTTTAAATTGTAATTTTATTAAAACTGAAAAACAATTCTTTAAGAATCAAAATGAACCAGGTGATGTGATGATGTTCTTCATGTTTATTGAAATATCAACAAGTAAACAAATTAAGCCAAAGCTGAGTCAACCAATTTTCCAGTTTCCATTTCTTCTTTTGATTTTTGCCATCCTTTCTCGAAATTGTATGTACTTTGGACCCCTGGTTTATCAACCAGGTGAGGTTTCATTTTAAATGATTCTTGGAAGTCTAAAAGCGCAGTTTTCTCTTCATAATTGTAACCAGTTATTATCTTGAATAATTCTTCAGGAGTTGTCACTTGTGGTACCTTCTTTTTTGAAAAGAACTGAAAAAGAACATTTACGCTCATAATAATTAAAGAAATACGTATTTGTACTTACATTAATAATATTGTTACAATCTCTCATGAGGAAGTAAAAGGCATTTTCATGTGAGGGCAGTACAGATTGGCTTACATCAATAATGAAACATTGACCTTGATGCCACAATATATTATACTCTGACAGATCGGCATGGATCAATTCCGCTTCAGTGAACATAATCTTCATAGCTCCAACAATTTGATTGTACGCCATAATGTAATCCGCCCCGTCCATAATCGCATCTTTGAGTTTCGGCGCTGGAACGTTCTTATCCCCGATGAAGGACATCACGAGGACGTGCTTTCTCAAGGCCACGACCTCCGGACAGGGCACGTTCGCGTTTCGCAGCCTGTTCAAATTGTACATTTCTTTCTCGGCCCATACGTGGACAGTTTTACGCGCCGTTTGCTTCCCGATCCTGTCCTTGAACCGGTGGTCGTCCTTGATGTACTTGTCTCTTTGCTTGAATTCCGACAGCGTCGTCTTGAACACCTTGATCGCGCACTCCGCCGGAAGGGGCGACTCCGTGTAGTTGGGATTCGAATCCGCGTGCAGGATCACGGCTTCTTTCCCGATGCTGATGACGCCGTTCACGCCGTCGAGGATGTCTCGCTGGACGATCTTGTATATGAGCAGCCGCGTGTACTCGTCCAGTCCGAATTCTTGCGTCGCTTTGTCCTCCTTCTTGTCGCGCACTTTCTGTCTGCGCGCCTCTTCGTGCTGGGAGTGCCTTTTCAGGCTGTTGAACACTTTGTTCGACAGCTTCAGGTCGAAGTTCTCGCCGTCGCCGGTCTGGAAGTCCGGCGGGAACGACAGGAGTTTGCAGGCGTTCTTCCGTCCGCTCATTGTTACGTCATGTTTGGTGACCATGCTGCCGTTTTCGATTTTGTAGCCGCACGGGGGGATCGAATCCAGTTGCCTTTTGAGGGTGTCGAAGCGGTCCCAGTCGCGCCGATCTCTGATGTCTTCGATTTCTTCTTCTTCCGAATCGCTTTCGAAATCTGAAACGGCAACGTGTGTGATTCACCCGGCGCATCCACCAAATCATATTTATATGCTAATACAAGCCGAGTTTCGATTTTTTGAAATTTTCGAAAATTTAATTTGAAATTAAACCGTGGGGTTAACCATGGCAAAAAATGTGTATAATCTATAATCAGAATTCGGCATCAATTCCAAATAATTCAGTAATTCCCCCAATTCGATAAAAGTATCACTCATTTGCATCTGATTGGGGGAAATCACATCATCAAATTGCTTGATTGGTGAAAATTTTATGAGGGAAATTGCCAGTCAAAGAATCAATGACCAATAACATCAATATATTTTTTTTAATGTTGACTGAAAATGCACAAGCATGCATGGAACCAAATTGCTCAAATGTACAACTATTTTGGCTGATCGCTTCGTTTTATTGTACTAACATAATATGGTCTAATATACACTCAGTTTCATGGAAGTTGCACCACCAAGAAGGAGTAAAGCTGCAGCTGTAAAACTTTGGTATAATATTTGTTTATCTTGAAGGTATAAATAATGAAATTTTCAAGAGAATCAGAAACGAATAAAACTTTTTCTTTAATAATTGGTCGTGTTACTGTTCATTATTATAAAAAAACAAAAGTAATAACAAAATTTAAACTCGGAAGAAACTTACTAAATGTCCACCATTCTGACGAAAATAAATTCAAATTAAACCAGAATTCCTGTATCCGTATTATATAAGTTTTCAAGGTTAAATGAAATGACAACACTAAATCGTCTTTAGTGACATTATCATGACCAACAATTCCGATTATTTAAATCCGAATTAATTTCCATAATTCCGTATTCCAGGCCAATTGCACAAATTCCAGTTGCATTAGTTTCAAATTAATAATAATTTCGTTAATTTCAAGCCAATTAATCCATTCAAATGACAAGTTTTGTTGGTGATAATGACCGACCCACCCTTCCTTTTCTGACCAGTATGGCTTATTTAACCCCCCACTTGCACTGACACTTTTCAGTAATGATAAAATCCTTCCTAAATGCAACGCAATGGTTGGGTCGGATTATTATTATTATTATCTTTACCACCAAGCGCGCTCATAATCACCGAAAGTTGGTTACACGTTCCCAAAATGGATGGACTATAGAACTAGTTAACCCCTCAACTTTATAACTTTTTTTTGCTAGTTATAAAAAGGCAGTGACATTAACTTGTCAAAAAAATATTTCATTTATATGAAATATTCTTCAAAGGTTATAAACACATTGGCGTTTTTCAAAAATTCTTAGAAGTTGATATTTTTTTAAATAACTTATTTAAAGTAAAAACACAGACAGACATGTCACTCTCCTGGAGGTGCATCACGTGACATCCACTGTTTATGTTGCCACAATTCTTCCTTTGAGCTTTCTGTTGTCCTAAAAATTCGTCAAAACGTTCTCAAGTTATCGACGTATGTCCTCGAGGACCAGCGATCAGCGATCAATCGCTGTCAACAGTTCTCTTTTATCGAATATTTGCGGATACACCAATCCGACGTTGTGAGTTTTTTTTGTTGTCAAACTACCAATCATCGCTTAAGACTTAGATTTCAACAAAAATGCTTCCGGCGTGGTTACAGACGCTAAATTTAAATCACGAAAGAAATTTCACCTTTAATATCCAAGTATGCAAATGTTTATTCTGTTGACAGTTTCAGCTAACATAATCTACGATTTAACGACGCTGAGCAATAAGGCATGGAAATAAGTAAGACGATATTCAAATGGAATACAATTTCTTCTCGCTCTGAATTGTGGTTCTCTTTCTAAGCGTCAGTTTTTATATAATTCGTACTCTTTGGTTAAAGGTTTACTGTCTCCTTCCCATTAAAAAAGAACTATTTATCCCTAATTTTGGTACACCGTATATGTAATATCAGATTCTCATTAAATTCTTGTTGTTTATATTGCAAAATTGTATTAAAGATTCTAGCAAATATCTAATTGTAGTTTTTATTTCATACAATTCAAGCCTGCTTTAACTTTAAAATTATAGTGGTTCGGATATTATTTTTGAACTGTCCTACATTTTGTTGAAAAAAAGCCTCTTTCCAAATTAATGAAGGCCAACAATTTTTTAGCATAAAGGTTATCAAGAAGTAATAGATCTAAAATAATTGTGTAAACATTTCTTCTTGAAGAAGTTTGTTGATTTTCCATATTTCCTTGAACTTTGGAGCTTCCCGTAGTACGAGGGTTTTTCCGAAATTCTTCAAACTTTCTTAGAATTACCTTATTTTTTTGGATCTCCTCAAAACACTCCAATACTTTGAATTTTCTCGAACGTTGTTTTCGATTTCAATAAAACTGAACTTGTAATATTTTATTTCGCTCTGCTTAAACACATATCTTAATCAAGTGGTTTTTAATTTTAGAATTTTTGTGTATGATCGGGTCTCAACTTAATACCTTTGAACTGCTTTTGTATCTTCTAAAATCTACTTAAGTTTCTTTGAAGTTTTTAAATTTCGAAGTGATTTTTTTTCAATATTCTCGCAATTTACTATGAATAACGACTAAAAAATTAGTAAAAACTGTTACTTATTAATAAAATCACTTTGCGTAATGTATTTGTTATTACATTTTCAATTAAGAGTTACTATGTTCAATCTTCTCTGAATGTACCTTGTGAAAATCCCATTCCTTGTATAATCTAATAGGAATTTCTCACTCTCGATATATTCCAATGGGAATTTTTAACCAAGGAGGACGTTGATTATGGAGGACTACTACAAATTTTATGGAATTTAAAGTAAAATAAATATTCGGTTTTTTATTGTCTAAAAATTTGATGTTCCTTTAGTTATTAACAAAATTGGTAAATTGCACAACTAAACAACATTAACATATGTTTCACGGCTTTTGTTGTTTCCTTAAAAATATGCGACAATATCTGAATATAAAGAAATAAGTCAACTTTTGTAACGATATAATGAAAGGGAAAGCAAAAATGTAAAATGGATGACAGTATTGTTTTGAAATGAGTTCATTATGAAATCAGATAATTACTGCTTCACTCAATCAAGCGGAGATAAATATATAAGTATTAAAAATAGATTTTTAGTAGTTTTTCTTTAATAACAACATAAGAAATAGAATTATCTGGAAATGATTTTTTACCTTTACGCAGTAGGTCAATTGGGTAAATTATGAATCTTTCAAGATTAACTTACCAAAATTCTGGGGCGCCCTTCGAAAATTTTCAAACGATATTGAAACTTTGGACGTCCCATTATACTTTTCTTCTGTTCTTTTCAGATTCTCGTCATGTTCTTTATCGAACTGCATTTGGAGCATTCGAGCTATCATAGCGTCTGAGTCGCAAGAGTCGGCACAAGCTATTGCACTGAGAACTTCTTCAGGTATCTCCTGCTCGTCTTTGGAAGAAGATGTAAGCATTTGAACATATTTCTTATCTTCTTTCGCTTGTAAATCTCTCGCGACTTCTTCTGACATAATTTCTTCCAGATTCACTGGTTCGAGTTTTTCGATTTTGGCCCACGGACACGACATCTTAATTCTAGGTGATACGAGCGTAAAACTAATGAAACAAATTATCACAATGTTCAGTATAAATAAAAACTATGAACTAATCTTGTGCAATAGAATGAAATGACAATTATTGTCAATTGGAAGACGTAAATTGATTACGTTTGTTAGAAGTGACAGCTTGTACTGAGCATGTGCGCAGTGATTCCCAAACATGCTTCAAGATTCTACACGAATACACCGCGTGATGACCTTGAAACTTTTGTGCAATATCGTTTAAATTGTGGAAACATCATTTACATGTTTGTTACAAAATCAAAAATCGTTCATAGAAAAATTTACTTCTGGGAGTCACGCATGTTTGAGAACCACTGTTGACACGCGCAGTGCGAGCTGTCACTCTGACAACCAAGGTTATGATTAATAATGACAATTTTTTAAATAATTTATTTATTAAATGTAATTTAGAATAATACAAGCTATTGATTGCACCACCACCTACGCCTATAAAATTTTGTTGTATTAACAATTCGGTCTGTTATAAAATCAATCAGTTGAATTTAGTTGATTGTACGATATGTAGGTATACAAGGCAAACTTAAACTAATTAAACATTACTGTAGTGTTTAAGTATAGGTCGCCTAAATTACATAAGAATTAACAACATGAGCGAATTAGCTGCTAATAATTACAAGTTCGCTTAAAATTATTCAATAAATTAACAATCAATCGATGTATACATTAATATACTCAAGAGTCATTTCATGGCAATTCACTACATAAAATTTAACCGAATACTAAATAAATAGATTAAAAACAAAGACTGACACACCGCACGGTAGTTAGTATTAATATTGCAGTTTGCACCACTCTGATATGCTGTTTGAATGATTTGATCATCAATTGTCTTGATCATCTATCAACTACTAGAAGAGAGAAATTAAATATCTTTTGGTACGGCCGTACAGATCTATTCGTTGTACAAATCAACCCTGTTGGACCTGTAGATCAAATTTCGTCCAGCCTTTATAAATATCTATGATCTAACCTAATTTGTGATAGGTGTTGACTGTTAGGGGGATAAGACCCGGTTTTAGCTATATGTACAAATGGCAGTTATAACAACTTTTAGATCTATAATATGCATTTTTAGATTCATTAAAGTCTTACGATTAGGAAGAGTTATCGATCGTTTAACGATCATTAGATAGTTGGCAACGTTAGCCTTGAATTCTCAGACAAAAATTTTATCAAGATCGAATTTACATCGTCCTTAGTCCCAATTCAAACCTAATGGAATGTGAAAACCGAATTGAATACTGAATGTTCCAATAAAACTATAAAAAAATATACTCATCAAACGGCGATAAATGCACGATCAGTCAGCGACTAGTGATCACGAATAACGTTGCCAACGCATTAACCGATGCCTATCTTTCACTTTGATGACTTCGCGCTTGCCACTTGAAGTCGCTTTCCATGATCCACTGCTGGCCCCGGTTGTAACTGCACGGCCTCAACAGCGGCAAGTTCATGTCGCTGGGGTCGGGCCTCTGCAAACAACTTCCCGTGTTCACGTGCTTGATCGTCTTGTCCTGCGAGTGATTATAATCGTAAAAATTGACTTTCAGCGACGTAAAAGACACTTACGACGTCGTCGTAGGCCCAGGCTTGATTGCCTCCCATGCCGTGGCATCTCACGAGTTTTATGGGCCCGTTTTTGTGGTTCGCGTCCAAGCAATTGTCGTCCGACATGATCTGCTGACGTTTGGTGTAGGCGAAGACTTGATTGCCGCCCAAGTTGTGACAGTACGTCATGCCCAAATTTTCGCCAGATTTACGACCCATCGTGTCCAAACAGTTCTTGGTTTCCACATTACGGATCTAGAAAATACAAAAATCGGGTCAGTGTTCAGTCTTTCCAAGCGGGACTAAAATGAAGCTCAAATTTTAAAATACAGGATGCACTCGAATTGCTAACAATGGGAAGTTTATTTCACACGAATTAGGCTTTATCGAGAGATAATATGAACTGAAGGTGATTTTTTTTATTTCTTTTACTTGGTTAACAGCTCAGATTCCGTATGATCTGACTCAGATCTCAGATTCCAAATCTGTCTTGTCAAATTCTCTTAAATCAAATCCGGCTCACATTCCAGGTAACATAATATAATAAAATAAATAATAAAATAAAACGAATGTTCATTCTTAAATATCTAGGACGTAGGATTTGGCTAAACTTGGAGCAAGAGCAAGGAAGGGCCGTCTTTGGTTGTAGAATGCAGGTTCTCATGGCTGTTGTTTAGATGACTGAAGGTTCCCGGGTTATGCCGCGGTCGTCGTGGAGAATTTGTGACGTTTCGTAACTTCTTACTTGTTCAGAGCGAATTTGAAACAGGATGATCCGGTCCACGTTTGCAATTTTTATTTCTATTGTCGATAGAGTGAGGGTGGGTGGTGAGGATGTTGTTTGGATTTCAACAGCTTCGTGAATTGACATCTGCTAGTTCTTGTTAATACCTTTACGTTCTCTAGATCCATTTTGTTTTCTCTTCCTTCCACCCAGTGTTCTGCCACTCCGGATTTTCGTGCCATGCCGTCTCACACATCGCTTGTGTTCCTTCATGGCGGCGTTCAATGCCTGTTCTACATAACATTTTCCAAATTGATGATGGATCTTGTAAACCGGAGCGTTGGTAGTTTTTCCTTGTTTGACGGTAGCAACTGGTTGATTTTATGAGCTGTCCTGAATGTAGTTTTAACGCTTTCTTTTCGAGAATCTTTTCAATTCTTCCTTAAACTCCAACAATATAGTGGATGGTTGCTGTACTCTTTCGGCGTGGCTGAGAGACGTCTCTTTCGCTGCAGCCATTCTTTTTAAGTCTAAATGATGTATCACAGACCGTTTTCGCTCTGTGGATGAAATCTCTTCTGTTGTGGATGGGAGCTGACGTGGACATATCTGTCTGTATAAATATACTTCTAGAAATGGTGATTTTTCTATCGTCTTCGATTTTTATTGTGAAATTAATGCAACGGTGCAAGCTATTCGAGTGATTAGTTTCAAAGTTAGTATGTTGATGTTAGGCAGAATTCGCTTAATTTTGGGATGTCTTCTGGTAGTTCTTGGTGGACAAGTTTTTGTCTTATTAACTGAGTGTGGCACTGGGATGTTTGCAAAAATTGAGATCACGTCGAAACTCACTATAATGTCATTTGGCTCCCACCGAATACTCTTGATGATTTCCATAGTGTTGGGACTTCTTCACAAAGGAGGTTCTTTGTTTGGTAGGTAGTTGGAGCAATTTTGTCAAATATTTAGCACCGACTCAATTTTGGGTAGTTCATATACGTAGAGTGGTTTGGCGGAAAAAGCTAATCAGGAATTGGATCCTTACGAATTGATGATGTTTGTTTGTCGTTCAATCTTTGAAATAATGTTTTTAGTCAGTAGAATTACTAATTTGGGTCAAGTAATATGGTTCCTCTTAATAACAATGGTGTGCTTTCTTCACTATTCCCACGATGTTTACTAGTGACTCGCGGTGAACTTCAGCGGCTGTGAGCAGGCATATTCGATAGGACGTCCTTTTGCACCTTCTCCTTAGAGAAGGGAACACTTCCACGGGGCATTTTTTTTGAAATGGGCGAGACCCAGAGATAAAAGATCGGAATCACGAGCGCATTTTTAGAAATGTGTTTGTGTGTATTCGGATGATGATGATGATATCAATTCTGTCGGGATCAGGATTCCTGCTACTAAAATGCAGTGTCCCAACTATTTAACACCTGGACAACAGATAAGGTATTTTTTTCTATTTATGAGCAAATACCGAAGGCATTTATTGGGTGTATTCCTCGACTATGGTAAAGGCGGTCTTGCCGCGATCCGTTTTCCTGACTTGTTTTTGCCAATATCCGGACTAAAAGTTCATACATCCTAATTTCTCAGATGAGCGGAGCAGGTCTCATCATGGTTGATACAGAATTTGTCCGTTAGGTTCGGGGACCAAGACGATTGTCACATTTTTTTACGATTCCTTCCGTTAACATCTACCTCGATTTTGAATTATTTCTTCTTGTCCAAGATGAACCGGTAAGGGTCATAGAAATCGGAACGCGGTATTAATGTGACGTTCCGCAAATGGGATCGTGAAACCAAATTCTTGAAGTCCAGGAGATTATTAAATTGACCTCGCTTCCTACATCCAATGAGTGGTGGCCGCAATTTCTGCAATAATCGCATTTAATGCGAATTTTACAGCTTTCTTTTGACTGACGATCTTCACGCCTCACTTTCTGTTCTTTAGGATATCTTCTACGCCTCGAGCCTTCCTGAGAAGATTATCAAACGTGAGGACATCATTCCTATGGAGCTATGCTTCTGGATGTCGTGCCTACGAAGGGTGTTTTGTCGATGCGCCGATATATTGTGTGCTTAATTAATTTTTGAGACAAGGTGTCACTTGTCGATTTGTCACATTAACCCATTTTGACACTATTAAAGATACAAAGCATATCTATTTTATAATAAAAAATTAAACTTCTTTTATTTCCAAAATACAACAGAAAACGGCGACCTACCTCTCACAATTTTCAAAAACAGTAGTTATATATTTTTCACAGTTGTTACTACTAAGTGGTTAGTTAAATCTAGCAAGCTGTGTAACACATCATTTTTCGTCTTAAGAATGTCCAATTGTGTTTGTATAATGTAGTATAATGTAGTCAAAATTACATTTTGACTTGACAGCCGAATTTACATTCTCTTTGAATCCGTCCCGTCAGAAGTATGGTTTTAGTTTTATTCGTCGCCGAAGCACTATATCAATAAAATGCACAAATGACCATAAATATTTCGATTTAGTAATTCACATTAACAGTTGAAACATGCGTTGTTAAATTTCAACCATACTAACCGACACAAGCTTCAAGAAAGAAG
>QDEB01102141.1:0-10655 GCA_004193795.1 Asbolus verrucosus | reverse complement strand
TTACCTCATAAAGTTTATTTTCTACTGTTCTAAAAAGCGGTGTTGTTTCAATAGCGTTTTGCAGTTGTCATCTTAGGTTAGTAGCGCCAGTAATTCTAATATTTCTATCACTTTTAAAGTTTGTTAGTAACACTTCACCATGGTAATAGTGTTGCTGCAATTTCAGTCTTCCTTGGATCTATTTCAAACATACCAGCAGTATGAGTTACAAGTTAAAGCAAATGTTTTCAATCTTTTGGTATATGAATAGAGTTGATAATTGTCTTATTGTAAAATAATCCTAATATTAACTTGACTTATAAAATGTCTTCAAGTTCAAAATAGTGACTTATCAACCGGACAAACGTAAAAAATTTGGTCAGTAAAAGATTTCAAAGTGTAATTTACAAATTTGTATCGATTTATTTCTTAATTTAAGAATAGCAGTGATATTCCGTACCTCTAGTTTAATTAAAAGATTCCACCTGCATGGAGAGGCGGAATCTCTGCTGTTTAAGTCGAGGTTAATCGATAGTTTTTCTTGCAGATCTGTGTTTTACCGTTCCTACAAAGACGCCGAGTCGAAGCGCATCGGCGACCAAGAAGAGCAATTCGAGAAACCCACTCGGCAAACCTGCCAGGGCATGCGCAACGCCCTCTACGACAAACTCGACGACGACGGCATCATATCACCAGGGATTCGCGTTTCTGGTGACGACGTGGTCATCGGCAAAACCATGACCTTGCCGGAAAACGACGATGAGGTAACTAGCCTTCCGCGGCTCGCAACACCCTTATAAAACAAATTTCCGCAGCTGGACGGCACGACCAAACGCTTCACCAAGAGGGACGCCTCCACGTTTTTGCGCAACAGCGAGACCGGCGTCGTGGACCAAGTCATGCTGACCCTCAACTCCGAAGGCTACAAATTCTGCAAAATACGCGTTCGATCGGTGCGCATCCCCCAAATCGGCGACAAATTCGCGTCGAGACACGGACAGAAAGGCACCTGCGGAATCCAGTATCGGCAGGAAGTACGCCAACGTCATTTCGCCCGTGTTTAGATTTTTTAAATCGAGCCATTTTCAGGATATGATCTTCACGTGCGAAGGGCTCACGCCCGACATCATCATCAACCCGCACGCCATCCCTTCTCGTATGACCATCGGGCATTTAATCGAGTGCATTCAAGGGAAAGTCTCAGCGAACAAGGGCGAAATCGGCGATGCCACTCCTTTTAACGATGCCGTGAACGTGCAGAAGATCTCGACGCTTTTGCAAGAGTACGGCTACCAACTGCGAGGAAACGAAGTGATGTACAACGGACACACCGGGAGGAAAATCAATGCTCAGATTTTCTTGGGACCGACCTATTATCAAAGATTGAAGCACATGGTGGACGATAAGATCCATTCAAGAGCCAGAGGACCCGTTCAGATTTTGGTCAGACAGCCCATGGAAGGGAGGGCCAGAGATGGTGGTTTGCGTTTCGGAGAAATGGAGCGCGACTGTCAGATTTCGCACGGAGCGGCGCAATTCTTGAGAGAAAGACTTTTTGAAGTGTCAGATCAGTACAGGATACATGTTTGCAACTTCTGCGGCTTGATCGCTATTGCCAACATGAGAAATAACACTTTCGAGTGTAAAGGTTGCAAGAATAAAACACAAATATCCCAAGTGAGGCTCCCTTACGCAGCCAAGCTTTTGTTCCAAGAGCTCATGTCTATGAACATAGCTCCAAGGTTGATGGTTTTATAATAAGTACTCAATAAATATTTTTAGAAATAAATTTATTAGATTATTTTGTGTATATTACAACCACNNAACGCCTGGTCTTTGAAATAATTGTAGACTGACTCTGTTTGTTACCTGATAGAACAACGAACGCTGACTGTGTTTCTTTTTGTTTTGCTTGTAACATGTTTAGAGTCCCTAAAGGAGTATCAGTGGAACTCATCTTCTTCATCAGTTGTTCTTGGACACTCTTCTTGATTCTTTTTTCAATTTTATTCTTCCCTGGACCTTTTCCATGGAATTTATGTGATAAATACCTAAAGGCTTCCTTTGAATTTAAAATATGTCCATCATCATCGATATATTCAAGCTTGACGTTGGGTTTGAACCCATCTTTTTCTTTAAATTCTGTGATTGGACCGGTGTAACGCTCCCTTCTGTTCGTTCTATCTCCTTCATCGCCATATGTTTTATCTTCAATTGAATAATGTTTGGCTTGGAGATGCGCCAAACGAGAATTTGATGGTCGATTGTTTTGTTCTTTATCCAAGTACCCCTTGCTCATTGCTAGTTTTAACGCAGCCCCCATCCCGGTACTAACGTCCGGTTCTTCATCCAAAATTTGAACTTCCTGGGGGGCGATTTGAGCAACTTCGTGTGTTTCATTGGGGTCCACAGAGTTCCATCCAGTCTTTTCTTCATCATCTACATCATCCACTTCTGTTTCATCTTTGATGTCTTTTTCATAATCAATCAAATCTTCGGTTTCTTCGCGATTTCCTGATTTACCATATGTGGGAATATCGCCTGAAATTAAGTTTATTAGATGCCACTGGATTTTGGAGTTTTGTTATAAATACCTAAAGTTCTACAAAATTCCGCCGTCGCGTTCAAGACTATGTTGCCACTATCCAGTCCTTCTTCAGGTTCAGATTTGACTGGTGTGGATTTGATAATCTCCGCCACCAGATTTTCCTTCTGCTTAATTCTGCGAGCTTTGTGTAGAGCTTTTTCCAAAATGTCATCTTTATCATCTTCAAGTTTTATATCAGTTGGGATTTCTACAGCTGGAATAAATGAGTTATTCCATTGGCAATGTGCAAGAAAAACAAACCTACCAGGAATATCATCAATATTGAAATCCTCCAAATCTCCCTTAATTTTTGGTCTCCTTGACCCAACTTCTTCAATTCCTTTATTATTAACTTGCTGCTCCAATTCATCTGCTGTCAATTTACCTTTGGTCCTGATTTTTCTAACTTTCTTTTTAGGTTTCTTAAATTTCAAAAGCTCTTCTTCATTGTAATATTCAGATGCTAATTTCAGATCTTTGTCTTCGATGGTTTCCAATGTCTTCTTAGCTAATTTCTCTTTAATGGATTGCACAACAGCCTGCTTTCTTTCAATGGCACTGTCATAACCAATCTTGAAACTATCCCTTTTTACACCGTCGATACTCTCATCATATTGAGCCAATAGTGACTTTTCTTTAGGATTACCAAATTGGTCATATTCTTGGTCTTCATAAGCGTTATAAACAATTTTCTTCTTCTTATTTTCTACATTCTAAAAAATATGTTATTAAATTTAATTCAATTTAATTTAAAATTAATTACCTTTTTGTATTTTTCATCATCTATCATGTTAACATTGACTAAAACATCTTCATCATCTTCATCCAAAACCCCTTTATCCTTCAAGGTTAAAACCACATTTCTTTCCTCAGCAATACTATCAATGTCATGTTCTACTCGCAAACCTTTCAAATTTTTCTCGTTATATTGCTGTCGTCGCTTTTCCCTCTTTTCATTCTCCATAAACTCGCTGACACCAAACTGCTCATCCATCTCTTCCAACATTTTAGCTCTCTTTTCCGCTTCTTTCTTAGCAGAATGAATTTTCCTGTTTTTATCAACCCATGATTCCACATTATCATCGCTATCACTCTCCCCCAACAATTTCACTTTACTTAACTTCTGTTCCAGTTGTCTCTTTTCTTTGTGCATGGTAATTTTATTCCTGACTTTTTCCCTCTCAGCTTTTTCTGCCCAGTTCTCGGCTGGTTTGTGGTAAAATTCACCCCAATCATCCTTCTTCTTCCCATCATCGCGCTTCTTCTCTGGTGCGTTCACATCTAGAGGCTTCAAGCCCAGTTTCGCTCTGAGCTTGTTTGTTTCCTCAATGGATAAACTCTCAGCTGATTGGCCTGAGCCAGAGGGCTCCGTCTCATCTGGGATCACTTCGATCACGTCAGAGCCTGAAAGATTAATTAATTAATCGATAAATTACGGAACAGAAGTGTGATTACCGTCGCTTTCATAATCTGGTTTAGTTTGTTTATCTCGCTTCCTATCCCTGTGGTGCTTCTTGTGGCGATGTCGCTTTTCTTTTGGAGGCTCATGTTCTTCTGAATAACTGGGACTTCTATGGCGACGCTTACGACACTCTTTTTCTTTATATTTTTTACTACTAGAACCCATTTTTTCTTAAAAACTTTAAGAAAATACCTACCATACACAAAACTTTACGTTAAGCAACGTTTACCAATATGGCCGCAATATGACAATTACTCATTCGATACCAACATCAATTACAAAAATCACCAGAAATTTCAAATGTGTCAACAATATAACCTCACTTTCGTACACAAATTCACAATGAATAATATAATTAAGCAGTTGCAATCGATGTATGAACTTGAATTACATTCCAATATCGTGCGAGTGGTAATCACTATTTCTTTTATAAAATAAATTGTTAAAAACTGCAATTTCCAGTGTGACTTGGCGTTGTCAGCAGCTGATCAAAAACCGGAATCTCTGTCGCCCGTAAATAAATTCCAACTAGTCCTCTTGTATGCCGACTCTCTATATGATACCCAGCAGTACTGGCAAGCAGAGAATTTATACCGACAAGCGCTGCAGATGCGAAAAAATCTCTTGAAAACCAAAACTACATCCAACAAGATCGCAGAGAATCAAAACGAGTTAAATAGCGATGTTGAGATCAAGTTCAAAATTCACAAATGCTGTCTCGCCCTTAAACAAATAAATGCAGCGATTGAGATACTACAATTAATTCCAGCTCGATTGAGAACGTCAAAAATCAACATGGCCCTTGCCAATTTATATAGAGATACTGGAATGGAGCGCTCAGCGATCACATGCTACAAAGAAGTATTAAGAGAGTGCCCACTAGCTCTCGAAGCTGTTGAGAATTTACTAAAGTTAGGGATAAAAGGTGTCGAAGTTAATTCGCTGATGGTGGAAGTCACCTCTGAAGTGAACTGGTTGAATTTGTGGCTAAAAGCTCAGGCTCAGTTGTATTCGCGCGACTTCGCTAATGCTATTCAAACATACAAAAGTATGGACTCTTATGGGCTATTAAAAGATAACACTCTAATACTAGTCAATATGGGGTATTGCTACCACTACATGTGTGAAGATGATAAAGCTATAGCTGTGTTACAACGAGCGATGAAACTAGATCAGAATTTAGTTTTTGGTAAAGACTTATTATCGACATTACTAGCAAGCTCTGGCAGCTCGGAACATGTTACATACCTTGAAAACTTGACGCCTAGCTTTGATATGTCGTTATGGAGCAGTGAACATTGGGTAGTGTTGGGTAATTACATGTACGTCTCAAAGAAATATGAAAAAGCTGCGTATTTTGGGCAGCAAGCCCTGCTGCATTCGAGGAATATCGAAGCTTTGCTGCTTAAAACCAAGACTCTAATGGAGATAAATAAATATCAGGAGGCAGTCCCTCATTGCACTGAAGCAATCCAGATTTGTCCGTTCAGATATGATTTGCATCATTGTTTGGTCGATTGTTACATAAAAATGAACAGGTTACGAGAGGCCGATTCTATGGCCCAAAATGCGTGCAAACAGTTGAATTATAGTCCGCAATCGCTTACGGTGAGTACATTTTGCGAAAGTGCACTGATTTTTATCCTCGTCTTCTAGCTGCATGCGTCAGTGCTGCTGAAAGACCCCATGACTTCTGGGAAGACAGTTAGGAAGATGTTGGAGAAGGCTGTAGAGCAAGATAAGACCTTTTCGACAAATGCTGTGTGCATGTTGGCTGAATTTCTAGAACAAGAGCAGCAGTACGATCAAGCGAGGCAGTTGCTGATGAAGTATATCGAGCAGCATCCGTCTTCACGCCTTCATCAGTTGTTGGGTGATTGTTTTGTTAATTTGCAGAAAGACGATGATGCTTTTCATCACTATAATGTGGCTCTGAGACTCGATCCCACCAATCAGAGAGCTACAGAAGGTCTGAACAACATCGGCCGCAATTTATCGCTGAGTAAGAGAGACAGTTATTACACTTGTGTAGGTGAAACGTACACGTCGCAAGGGACTAGCGCTTCAGATCAGGATGTGTTTCTCGAAAGTGATCCGGATCCGTGGCCCGCCAATAACAGTTTGGAATAAAAGATCAGTTAAGCAGACAATATATTTTCTAAATATCAATTTTTTCGCTTTGTTAACAATTTTTTTTACAATTTCATAAAAATATTTTTAAAATGATTACATTTTTTACAATGAAACTATGTTTTCCATTTCGAGAAATCATCGATGAAAAAATGAATTCTGTCACAAAGATCTAGGTAGTGAAACAGTCGTTTCGCGGAATTTTTGGCTCAACAATCACAGGGGTACATGTTCTAAGTTAAATATTTAAAACAATTTACCATAAAATACAATTTAAAGTGTTAGTACTTCATTAAAAATTTCAAATCTCACTATTAAAAATCATTTTTGTTTTAGAATCTATCAAAGATATATGAATAACCTTCGACCAAACAAACTTCGTTCCTAACCTAAACACAAGTGGTCCCATTTGGAGACCAAGCCAAACAAACAGTGCGCTATTTCGTCTTAAAAAACTTTGTTATACAATTAGACAATTATTGCTATAAATTCATTTAAAAATAATCTTTCGATTTCCCCAAAAATCACCATCTTTGTCTTCCCTCTATTTTGTATTTGTTATTTTTTTTTATTTTATTAAATACGTAGGTTTCAACCTACGGCACAAACTCGCATCAAAATCACCCAATTAGACACATTGAGTGGAAATCTCACAAAGGAGCACCGGAAATACTCGAAATTCTCAATCCCCTCGTTCAACGTGGCGGTACCAAACCTGGAAGTTCTGGGAGTTTTATGTTAATTTGGAGGATCGTTTAAGAGAAAAAAAAAAACATTACCATTGCTCGTCGTCAATAAGCGGTACAAATGAGAATTGGGAGCGCTGAGGTCGTTGGTTTGCTCAAAACCGTCACTGCCAGCTATCGTCACCAGGTGGCAATACTGTTCTCCATCTCCTCGGTCTCCGTTGTAGTCTTCTAGGGCGCTGTTTAGTATGTCGGCTTCGGTTACCTAAAATTTTTCCGCTAATGGTAAAAAGGGGTCATTCCGGTTTAATATAACAAATCGTTGGCCAATTTGACTTTAATTTTTTTGGCAGTATGCGTTTTTAAAAACAGTTACTACCTTTTTCGCTGTACAAAAATTACAACTTGATTTTAAAATAAATTATTTTGGTGATAACAATAGATTTGACGGACGAAATTTATTCATTTAATTTGAATTGGCCAAATACAGACAATGGTAACTTTGAAACTTTTTAACTGGTTCCAAACTGATTAATGATATCTTCGTGTATTTACTGAGGTAATCAACTGAATTTCTTTTTCTATCTCTTCAAGACTTTTTGTGCCAAAGTGATTGTGCCAAAGTGGACATAATATTTAATTAAATTAACACATTAACACAATGCCCATTCAACGTAAAAGTAAAAGTTGTTTTCTGTTTAATCTGGTTAACACAGCAATTATTTTCACGAGTTATTAGAATTTTATGATTTCAGCAATGTTGAACATAATTGATGCTTTTTTGGCATATTGTATTGTCAAATATAATTTTTGACTGGATTCTTTTCTGCGATATTTGTTCTTCATACATATTTGTAGCTGTTGGTTCGCCACTCCTTACAGCTCGGGGCCATTTTCGCCACGACACTCACTTGTTTGAACAACAAATATTGTCGAAATAAATCCAGTCAGTCGTTATATTATATACGAAAAGTTTATTGTAGACTATTTCACTCATAAAGTTTTCGACCAATTAAAAATAGATATTTTGGAAAAATTATATTTTTCAGCGGTAAAACGGAATCCGTCAAGTTTTGCCGCACCTCTTGAGCCAATAAAAATCCAGACTTTTAGCAACTAATCTAGTTTTTCAACGGCAGAACCTTAACAACCAAATAAACAAAACCAGGGTCAAATTTGAAAGTCAAAAGAGTTATAATAAAAATAATTCGAGAGTAAATTCCATGGCAACTCAATGGATTTTCCACCCGATCTGTTTCAAATTCAACAATTTTTTAAATATTTGTTTATCATTTCATTAGAAATATTTTTGATCAAAATTAGTTGTATATTTTCCTTTACACCGAAGTTATTAATTATTGAAAAAAATCAACATTTTGGGGATGTAAAAGAATCTGATCGCAACAGCCTATGAACATGCATGACTTTGATGGAAAAATATTTGAGAAGTTGTCAGTTCGACTTTATCATTTACTCATTATTATTATTTTTCTTAATGATAACGATAGAACACGAATCATTCCTTTTGGAATCATAGAAAACGTCCTATCTACAAATTTTTCGTTTTTCAGTTTATGCTCTACATTGCATCCCCTATATATTTTTTAACTTTTTACTAAGTCAAGATTGTAAATACACATACCAAATTACAAATTGAATTTCTGAAAACCAAAGGGTGCACACAATTTTTATAAAAACTTAATTTACTCGATTGTTGATATGTGTCAGTTAGGACAATTTAATTAAGAAGGGCATTATATGTCATTATATTAGTTTCATTCGATAATTTTATCTTACATATGACCTTAAAACGAACAGAAATTTTTCTTTCCGTTTCTAAGTTAAATATTGTCAAAATATATAATTTGTTTTTTTTTCTTGTGTTGGATAAGATTTTGCCTTTCATTTATTTTTATCTTTCCTCATCGTTTTTCTTCTGTGGACATAGTATTTCTTGGATCCTTTTTCAATTACAATTGCATGTATTTATTAATTTGTATTGTCCCTAGTCCTCTCATGCCTCTTATGGTTTTTATGGTTGATTCCAAACAAAAGCGCCCAAATGATTATTAGAATGCTTAAAAAATTTAACAATTTCTCTAATGAACCCCACAATCATCGATAAACCTNNAAAAGTGAGTTATTTCAGACGAAAGTTGCTTAAATTACCTTGTAATTTTCCTCCAAACAATTCTCCTCCACGTAAACCTGCTCCACCGGCGGCGCCAACTTTTGCTCCGGTAGCCCGTTACACTTCCCGTCGTTTCCGTTCTGCTGCGCCAATTGTTCGCTATGTTTCTTCCGCTGATGCTGCAGCAGCTTCGCCTTGCTCGCGTACTGCTTGTGACACCACTTGCAGCTTTGCGGTCGCGTGGTGATGCTTCCCACGGTCTGCGAAAATGTCGGATTGGGCAATCCGGACCCGTCCGAAAAATTCCCCTGTTTCCGGTTACTCATCGGCAGAGCAGCACCGGGATGGTTCTTCAATATGTGCGCCTTCCTCTTCGAGCTGCTCTTGTACACCTTGTCGCAATGCTGGCAATAATAATCTCGCGTCGTCTGCAAAATCGGCAGGTTTAATTCCGGGACAGAATCCGGACTGATGTCCGGATGGCGCTTGGCCAGATGATTGACCAACATCCCCCGCCTCTTGAAGCCCACCAGACAAGTGTGACACTTATAAATGAACCGATGGAAATCGGTGGGTTCCACTTTCGGGCTGATTTTCTTCGACGGCTGCGAAACCGCGGGCTTCTGCGGCCTCGGCACGTCGTTCTCCCGCTCTTCGGAGTGCATCCTTTTGCAGTGCTCCTTCAGCTTGTCTTTCCGTTTGAACTGCTTCCCGCAATCGGCGCATAGAAATTCTCTGTGGTCTGAGTGGCGCAACAGATGCATCTTCAACTTGTCCAGAGTGGGGAACATCTTCGCACAGTGCGGACAAGAATGCTTCTGATCGCAGTGGAAAGCTCTGATATGTTTACGTATGATGCTGTACTTCTTGAACACCTTGGTGCAATGCGGACACGAATATAAGTTGTTCTCGCAGTGTTTCGGAACGTGCAGCTTCAGCTTCAAGACGTGATCGAAGCTCTCTTTGCAAATCGGACATTCGAACACTTTTTTGCCCACGAAATGTGTCTTCAGGTGGCCAGCGAGGGCTGAATTGTTCAAAAAACGCTTGTTGCAAGTCTTGCACTGGAGAGGCTTCGACTCGTCCGAGCCGTGGACCAACATGTGACGCTAAAATCACGCATAAAACGCAGATTTTAACCAACAGCAGGTTTGATTAAAACACAAAATCGCAAAAAGCCAACTATATATATTGTTTTATTATCGATAATATCGAATAATAGATAACTTGGACATTATCACATTAAAATGTGGTAGGACAAGACTCTTCTTTCTTTTAAAAGGATATGCCGCCATCCAGGTTCACACAAAACAATTTTACTCAAAAACAGAACGAACAATTGTCTCCAAATTTTTACTGACTTGAAGATTATCTATAATGTAGAGATAAAGGAATAGTTTAAAAAAATCTTAGCAAATTAATTTAATTTGCAACTCAAAAGTGTGAATTTTTAACTTGCCATGGTTTTTTATGAGGATCAATCAAAAAAGAATGCTTTATCGAAGATAATTATAATTTAATATTAGTTACATCGTTAAAAAAGCCAGTTGTCTCTAAATGGCATTGTTTTTTTAAAAAACATAAAATTTCTTTGCTTAAGTAGGCGTTAACTGTTATCTAGTCTAGCTATGAAGCACCTGGAATGTTAACCTTCTCACTACACACTTCTATTTCAACGAA
>QDEB01102124.1:0-15437 GCA_004193795.1 Asbolus verrucosus | reverse complement strand
AGAACATGTCAGCGGCGAAATCGAGTCCGAATCGTTTAATTCGGCAACTTTACGGGCGGCGTCGAAACGCAGATTAGAAATGACAGAAAAAACGAATTCCACCGCCCCGCATCCGGATCCCCGAGCACCGGCGGAACAACTTTGCGCATCCTTGGCGATTTTGGACAGCCCTGGCAATCCGCCTATCACTGGTTACTCCGCCGCGAAAAATAAATGCCGACTATCCGGCGGATTCCGCTGAAAGTACTGCACGACAGCGGCGGCGAACCGTCGAAATTCGACGGATTCGCCGCCGCGACGTCCGTCCCGAGGTTGACAGTGCCCAAATTCCGCGAATTTGGCCCCGGGACGGCCGCTGGAGGTGAGGCGCGGGGCTCTTTCTAACCTCACTCTGCCGCCCGAGCCGGCTCGATGCCGGGTTCCCAGCGTGCAATGTGCTCGATTCTTGTCAGTCGTTGTTGGGCCGTTTAAGCTCTCAGGCGTTCAGGTCTCTCCAAGAGATTTTCTTCATAAGCATGTATACAAAGTTGGTCGTAGAAATAAAGGAGAGTGGTTTTGTTAATAACGTGTGTCTCATATTTTCGTCTATTTCCTTCGTGTTACATACACCGTGTGTCAGAAAAAAACTTTAAAAACTGTTTCTCCGACGTAGCTGCAGTTTAAGTGCTTTAAACTAAATACCTCTTAGCTTTAAGGTGAGTCTTCGGGTCATTTCCTGGGTTCGCTGATTTGTGTGAGCGTCGGCATATGTGTTTTAAATCGTCGGGTAAAAGTTACTTTCTAAATATAAGTCGCATAAAGGCGGGCGGCATGAGTTTCATGCTCGATGCCGGCTACGTGGCTCCTCCTCGTACATATTGCAAGACTCTCTCGCCGAAGAGGCCATTAAATTTGCAGTAATCACACAAATTAGGGAACGTTACAGTGCATTCCGCTGCCATTACCAGCTCTGCCTTTAAATGCCTCGTTATTAAGTCATTTGGGGCGACACGTTGTCTTTTCCACGAGCTTGCATTTTCGGTTTCGTAACCTCTTGTTCAATGCCAGACGGAACGATTGTGGATATTTCCGAACAATTATTGTTCCCACGGACAACGTTGTGCAATATTGCACGAATTTAACGAATTTAAATTGCCTCAGAAGCAACAAGTTCATTCAACGCAGAGCGGAATCTAATTTTTATTCGGTCGGGTACCTTTCTCAGGTGCCTCATAAACTTTTTTAACAAATTAACAATAAATCATCGTGAATATCAGCCGGCAGTTTTCACGACGGTGAATTCTTCTTTAGAAAATTAATCTAGAATGGCTGGAATTCTGTTTGCGATGTTTCACAATGTTGGCCCAACAATGCCCCAATCAGATTTTATTTGATTATTATGTTCATCTATATAACATGGAGATTTATGGAAGTGTCGCATTTTTACGAAATGCTGAAGACTTCGCCATGCAACGATAGAAACGTTGGACAATTTCATGAAATAATTTTTTTTATCAAAAATTGCCAAGGCTGATTGTATACATTTCTGTTCCAAATTGTTCGTATTCCAGGTTAAAGCACTAATTAAATACCCACAAAAATTTTGAACCACGTTCATATAAGCAATGAGTAAACTATTATCACAATTATTATTCCAGAAAATCTCATTTGGCAAAATTTTTGCAGAATCAAATTGCGCGCGAAATGAGAAAAATCTATTTTTTAAATGCAAACTCTATTGTGGCATTTCTCAATTTTTTAATATTTGGGCCAAAGTGAACAATGATTTTGATCCAAGAAAGTTGGTCAAAATTTTTGCGTTTTGGAAAAATATTCAAACCGACACCCCCACACTTTTGAAATAGGAAACGATTTCCAGACGCAAATAAACCGCTTTTGTGGCAGAACGACTGGTAGGAAGATGAACAAGTGTGAGAGTCTGTCGATTGTTATTGAATTTATAATTTTGGCCTTGACTGATCCAGCTTTAACAAATACATTTTATTATGGCATAATAATTACAAATTGATATATTTACAAGTAATGTAATGTTTCTCGCGAATTGAAAAGTGAGTTTGAGGCGTGTTAATACGTAAACAGATGGATAGACAGTACAAAATCCCGGGGAATTTTTCTACATGTCTTTAAATAAATATTAACGTATAATTGTTACCACTTCTGTTGATCTAAATAAATAAAAATATAAAGTGTCTATTTGAGAAAGCGGCGACGGTGAAGAGATAACAATTCTTTAAATACTTGTGCAGTTGTATACATTACAAGAATGCGTAACAGGATGTTTTTCGAAAACGTAAAATGACGAAAACTACAATCGTAATTGTTTTTCACAGGAAATAACTGGAATGGTTTCTATTTTGGAATATTTTTTCTGCACCTCAAAAATATATTTTATGTATGTTATCCTTGTATTAACATTACAAATATTTTCCCGCGCTAACTTGAGCTGTTTTTCTGCAGCTCAATACCATATTCGATTGTTGCATTATCATGATCGGTGTATTAGCATTACAAATATTTTCCCGCGTTAAATCGAGATGTGAGTCATGTCAATTTAACAGAACGTCGATGATGCATCGGCGGTGATAAAGTTTGGTCCATATAAATATTCAAATGAGTTAACAAGAACGAAAAGTTTCAGGAAGTCGCACCAAACAATTCCGCGATCGTATCGACGACGGCCGAGAGTTTTCTATTAGACTAAATTTAGTATGGAACGGAGGGGAGCTTTTGATCAGCATTACCATAAAAATAAAGTCAGTTGGAAGGATATCTATAGATCTCGACGCCACCGTGTCTTTGATTTTCTAAATTCTGTGCTTTTGAGTGCATGAGTAATTGAAAGACAGCTGCCTGCCGTCAGAAAGCGCCTGTTAATAATGGCCGTTTCTTTTCCAGCAGCTGCCGTCTCGGCGGGAGCCTCCAGTCAGGGCAAATTGTGATATTAGTGATAGTGACGTAAAATTAGTTTAAGATTATATAATTTAATAAATACTTTGAATACATGGAGATGTACAGAGACCCGAACGCAATCCCACCCTTAACCGACATATTCCTGTCGGAGGAAATATGGAAGCAGTACCAGATGGAGGAGATGCAAGAGCAATCGCTACCGGTGATCGAAATCACGTCTCCGCTCCTCTCCCCCGACGAGTGCACAGTCGAGAACGACTACATGTGGAATGGCCACCACGCGCAAGGAACGCCGAAACCCAGAAATAACGCTCCCAACACACCTGGTGCTAAGGCACCTGCCACGCAGGTGGCGTCACAACAGAGCGTCCTCAAGCCCGCCTTCAGGATGGGCGGCGTCGACCCAAACAGCGTCCTTCCGAGGCCCAACCACTACTACATACAAACACCGCCGATTTCCGACGACGAAGACAGCAAGCACACCATCACGCAGACCTTGCAGAATCTTCAGAGCGCAATCAACGACAGCTTCATCAACGACAACGAGGACTTGAGCATCTTCTTCAAAGGCACTGATGACGGTTTCGGGTTTTTCGACGAAGAGATCGAGGACGAGGAAGAGGAAGAGGAGGAAGAAGAGGAAGAAGAGGAGGAACAACAGCAAATCGATCAGAAGCACGCAGAGCAGATGCGGGCCTTCCATGCCGCCGAGAGCGACCACAGCTACCACAAGGGCAATCACAGCGCCATGCGCTCCCCCAACTTGGGCATCGACACTCCTTCAGACTCCGGTAAGTACCAAGAAACGATCTGCAACCGTGCCATAATGCCACAATCATCTTTACGTTTCGCCGTAAAGCTGTAAAGGTAATTCCAAAGATTCAAGGACGTGATTTCACAATATCTATTTAAAATAAGCTATTAATACTGCATCGTTCTCGACGATATTTATGTATTGACGTTTATACAGTTTCCAGAATTAACTTTGAATTAGCTACTTTTTTTTTTTAATCTGCCTATTACGCTTCACCTTTCCCATACGCCACAAATATCTAATGTTGGAGTCAGAGTTCATACGATTTTTCATATCAGCGCACTTCAAGTAAGTAATGCTTGGTCGACTTGGCAGCAATTCAAGGAACGTGGAATTATTTATCTCGAAAAACGAAAATTTTAAAAATCGATGCTCGAAGACTGATCTTTTATTCGTTTATCTGAATCCATGAATGAATTTTTACGCAGACGACGGTATGATGTGGGGGTTGGTTATCTTGCTTGTATGTGACACTGGCCTTATCGCTCATTATTAAAGCGAGATAACTTTGTTTCTTCCACACAAAAAAAGGGGCAAAGTTTCCAAAATTATTTCCAACGATGTTGCGGGTAGTTATCAGTTACATAATTTCGACGTGTTACGTTGCCGTTGCGATTAACTTGCGGCCGTTATTTATAGACGGCTGGCGACCTTATCAATCGAAAATTCCGTGGAAATGTTATTTCCCGTTGGTTTTTCCGGGGATCCGCGTTCTTACGTAAGGCGACGTGCCTCTCGACCGGCGATTTTCGTATGCGAAAGCGGCTCCGCCGAGTGGAATTCCTCTGCAAGAGCAAAATGGAAAGGCGGCGAGTGCATTCCGAGGAATGCTGTGCCGGAATCCAGTCGTCAAATATTAGTCATTTAACCGGCCGCTCTGACTTCGTGGAACTGGCACGAGGCGAGCATATAAAAACCCAGCTTGAATGGTTGCGACGGCGCCGCTGTCGACGTTGGAGGCTGCATTCCCGCCAATGCGCACGCACTTACTACGATGCACTGTTATGCTATGCAACGTACGACGTACACGCACGCATAGTCGTCCGCATAGCATACATTACTACACACGTTCTTATTCATTAATGGCCAATTGCGACATGCAACAATGGTACTCTGTAGTGGGATGTCACTTCCGCTTGGAGCGAGCAGCGTTCATTGATTCCATTTTGACTGATCGTCGGGCGATTTTCTCAAAATTTCCCATCTGAAGGCTGGGGGGGTGGATAAGTCCCCATCTGAGAGTAATAAATGTTAATGCGGTTTACGAAATGGAGAATGGAATAGGAGAAACTTCCTATATTAGTGTAACAGAATGTCTGTAAAAATTTCAGAAAATCGTTATCCGTAACACGAGCGGTGAGATTTTTGAGATAATCCGAAGTGCGAAGCAATTCAGATAGTGCATAAATCAAAACGCCCCTACTAAATATTCAATCACGACCTCATGATTAATAACAGGTACTGCTCCCATCTCCAAATATATTTAATTAGTCCGTCTAATTGCGCCAGCATATGGTGGAGATTAGAGACGTGGCAGCATCTGGAAGTCTCCAAATAATGGTGCACACTTCATTAAATCGGTGAAGTGGTCGTTATTATCTCTCCGGAATACATTTTTTTCGGTGATGATTAAGTCGAGGGAATTCAACGACTTGAAAGTATGCCCGCCTGCATCTTGTGTCCCTAATGTAATAACCCACAGCTACCCACAGAGACATATTGACGCAATCCACCATCTGTACGTCCGCTGAAGCAATATCTGACTCCCCACACTCGATGGGAAATCGATACTGCATTATGATAATGTCGTTGTTGAGGTTTGCGGTGAAAATGCTGGTATTTGCCAGGATTACTTTTGCTCTTAATTAACGTGGGATTTGCTACAGTATGCACCTTCATGGTGAAAGCACTCCCGGCACCCTCATAAAGTTTATAGGGGGCCATATGCTCGTGCGTTATTCCCGCCAAAACTTCGGTGTAGACAGCTAGATAATGGGAGTTATCGCTTTTATGTTTCTGGGAAACAAAATTAGTGTTTAGAGATGTGGGCTCTCTCACGAGGCGATTTTGATTGCTTATCGCTGTTATCGCGATTGGTGTAACAGTCGGTTGAATAAGAAAATTATTATTATAATTTTTTTCGTTTAAAAGTCTCGTAGGTCAAAAAATAATTGATGTCGAAGAAAAAATAGAAATCTTATAGTGTTTATCTCGCCACGTTTTCGTTATCATTATCAGAAAAAACAAAAACGTTTCGTCTAAAAATATGCTAACGGTTGGCACCTAGTTTATCCTTTTTAAAAATCAAAAGCCACGCATAATTGTCAAAATGTCAATGTCAGGTCAGACTTGACGTCGTAAAGTTATCGAATAACGTTTGATAAAAGCGGATTTTTAATGTTAGCGTCAGTAATGTCTTATTGTCGCATTCGTTGATATCTAAAAAAAGATTAATGAGTCATAGAGCTTCATTCACAGCGAACATGAATTTGTATTCATTAAGTACAGTTTTTTACAAGTCTTTTACTGGGAAATTTTTATGTACATATTTAAACAATATGGAGATAATTATTCACTGTTCACTAAAAATACAAGTAAATAGGAACGAGATTAATATACAAGGTGAAGCTTTGAAATTGTCAGTCACTTTCTCTAAAAAAGTGGAAATTGACAGTAATGCAAGAACAACTGACGCTAATGTAACGTTTCTCTTGTTTCAACTGGTCCCTCTATTCGTAACCACTTGAAATTTTAGCAAAAACTTAGTGGATGAGCAAGAGATGTGTATCTTATTTAAAAAAAAAATTAAAATTAATCAAGAATGAGTGGCACTTACATTCAGATCTACAGACTGGAAGCGGAGGTTGACTCTCTTCGAGAGTCAACCTCCGCTTCTTATGGACTTCGTTTTGACAGAACCGGGTAAAATGGGAAAAAGAGTTTAGAAACTGATCCCGTTAACTTGACCAGAAATAATTTTCAAGAGTACGTTGAGCTTAGCCAACATCGGAAATGTCATCTTTCCTAACGGCCGGTAAAAAAGGCAAGAAAAAATGGTCAACTTTCACTATTTTGGAGAAAAATATAACAATTTTAAAAATCACTATTTGGATAAGTTCTTTGCTAAAAATGGTTTAGCATAAATTTCAGTTAATCATCCTCGATCTAAATGTATTTGTATCCTACGTGATCCCGATTAAATCGAAAATTCAATTAATTTTTTACGTTCAATCCTTTTATCGTTCATTTTTTGGATATTATTTCAATAAGCGATTATTTTGAAACCTGTGATGGATTACAGTTATATTATTGATGAATGTGTCAGGAATTAATTCAGATTTAATTACTGCAAAGGGGGTACAGTGGACCCTGATATGATTTCGCTAGCAACGCAACGCAGATAGTATCTTTACAATTGACAAAAAAGTGTAAAATCACGACAAAAAGTATATTAAAATATATTGAACAAAAATTAAATAAATAGGTGTCATCTTGAAATAAGTAAATGTCCTCGTCGATACGAACTGAAATCAGTTATAGTGACAATTTAAATACAGTTATCATTTTTGGAGAATTTAGATATCGCATTCAAGTATTTGAAGTGCTTTATTCCGAAAATTTTTTGAGTACTTCATACGAAAATGGAACAGAGATTATTTCTTACTATTAAATAATGCAGAAACTGATACCGTTCGACTGAATAACGATTATCTCTGAACAAATATATCATCTCATTTTTTGAGATGTCTCCAAGATATGTAAAAGTGTCAAAAATTGATCTTAAGTATATAATTGACCTGGTTTTGAATGATGAAGGCTCAGCAGTTTTCGAAGGAGCAAAATCCAAATTGGCAAAAATCTGCTTCAACAATCGCCAGGAGTAACGTTTCAAACGTTGAGTATGAATTGAGTATGAGTTGTATGTTTAAATAATAACTCGGTTTAATTTCATTGATAAAAACGATGAATGAACGTTTCGGTCGGTAATATGCATCGATTCAGAAGTGCATTAAAACCATTAACCAATCAAAAATTACAATGTATATGTTTCATATCTATTACGACATCGTTCAGACATTTTTATCCAGTTTGACGCCTTGTCAAGAGGAAGGTTAAACAATCTATTTCACAGATATGTTATCTTTTTTTTTTTACATGTAGTACAGCAGAATATGAAATAGAAATCTTCACGTTTTACACGTGTCTCGAGATGAAAAGATTATGTTGTAAATCTCCCAGAAAAACGAGTGTCGGAGAGTTTTAATATTCCGAACATAGCAACAGTTTAACGAATTTGCCAAGTTGGCATTTAAAAAAACGTTTCGTTTTGGTTAAAGCTTTTTACGATCGGTTTATGTGAAGGGCGTGATAATTGCCGCTTTTATCATATTTGACTCTTTGATCACGAAAATCATAAATTTAAAATTTTATCTCGGAAATGTAGGTTAATGCTAGCTTTTGTAAGGGTCGTCAAAAGGTTATAAAAAAAGATATTCTGTTGCCACGCCGGATGCGCTCTAACGAATATATTTACCAAGTATTTCGGAAACAATCGAAATAGACAACTAGGTTAAACGTGACATAACAGGTTTCTCAAAGACCTATTTTCTCGAAGAGGAAACGGATAATGCGAGACTAGGCCATTTACATAATCGTGAAGGTGAGAAGCCATGGACGTTTAATGAAATTCAATTACCAATTTGTAGCCACTCTTATTCACGTAGGCAGTAATAATAATTAATTTCGTGTTACCAAATTTCGACCGTGATCGGAAATTTCACACTGAAATCATTAAATCTACGTGTTGCGCTACGTGTACACGTGTCGGCCTGCTCTGATACAAGGCCCCGGGTGTATTGTGTGTACGACCTTAGATTTAATTGTTAATATATTCGTCTTGGAGTTAATTTTTGAATGTAAATCACCCAACTTATAGGTTTTGGTTCAGATCCTTCCATATTTTCTGAATTTATTAACCGGCCAATTAAAATTTTAAATTTCACCTAATACGAGTGGTCATCAGCAAGCGTTTTGAAGGAAGCCCTTAATTGCGCATCTTCCGTTTTGATGCGCCAATTAAAGACCGACACGGTGATGGTTCTGCAGGCCATGGGGTTGCGCTTTTCGAAATTTTCACAATCAGACTATAAAATCGATTTATTTTGTTATTCACAACGAGCGATCGAAAATATTCCCGATTTAGGTGGGCGTTGGAAAAGGAGGACTTTAGACACAACCGTACAAATGACGTTTGAGCAATGACATCCACACCCTAACCTAACAAATAAACTTCAAAACAATAAGCGACGTGTCATCTGTCACTTTCTTAGCTGTGTATAAAATACCACCCAAAGTGACGTTATGGCCACAACCTACTCTAATTGTATAAGGTGGCAGAAAATGTAGTGATGTTGATGTTGGTTATCAGCGCGGTTGTGAATCGAGTTCTGGCCGAAATTTAGCGGACTCTAATGGTGTTGTATAACGTTATCGAGCCGTAGTAAATAAATTCTCGCCACGTGTTCGGAGGAAATTTTTTCGGTTCCAAGTTTAAGGTCGCAATATTCGCGACATTGTAGCTAGTTAGCGGCGGCGCAATTTGGGTTGGAAGCGCGGCTCGATTTGTCTTTCCTCGTTTAATTTAAATCACAAATCTCGACCTATCGCGATGCCCCGGCTTTCCTTGGCCTTTCGTTCGCATATACGTCCCGATTAACAATGCCCGATCGAAACGGGTCGCTCTCGCGACATCAGCCGCGTTATCGGGGCCGAATGGGGACCCGGCCTAACCTTGCGAAAAAAACGACGGTTTTTCGAATCGCGCTGATAACGCCGGCCGAATACCCGCAAGGTCGCGGATTTCCATTGGCCGCCGGATCCGGCGTCCTTCTCCCGAGTCGGGGACCCGGCCGTTGACCAGGAGAGCGTAACTTGTGCGAAGGTCGCGCGTTCCTTTTCTAATAACTCGCAGACTGAAGAATGTAACGTATGAATGAGGCGAGACGGTGGGGAGCAAGACGCGCCGACCGCTCACCCGGCTCTCGAGTGGGTTCTCTCCTCCGACTTTTCGTCGTGACGAGAAGACGCGCCCGATCAAATTGCGACGTAGATTTTGTTTTCCCGGTCGGTTTCGAGAGGAAGGAAAAATAAACAGACCGCCGGTGATGGCCCTGTTTACGCCGTCGCTTTGCATCGAAAACAAATCGAGATCAAAGCGGCGTGCCCCGCGAGAAACCATTCATGAAAACAGACCCGACCCGGGTCAGACGGCGGGCGAATTCATAAACTTGGGACGAGGTGGAGACTGCCGCGGCGTCTGCAGCTGCGAAAGGTGGTCGAGCAGACAGGTCGAGACTTGTTGGGCTGTGCCCCGCTTCGGAGCGCTCGCCAGTCTGCGCATGACGTCGCATTCCAGCGATTTCTAATTCGTGTCGAATTTGCATCGAATTAACGTTTTAAATTACGACGGGCATTGTGGATGCGGACGATTACCAAAGTGTATCATTTTTGTCCAGACTTGATGGTGCAACCAGATTAATTGCTCATAAATTAAAGCTCGACAGCTTACAACTTTTTTAGCCTTTGCACATCATACAAAATGAATAAATTATTGCAATACGTTAAAATAGCAGCGACCTCCGTCGAATATTTTGGTAAAAGTACAAGCTCATTTTTCCAAAATATTTTTCTAATCGTCAAATAATTTCCAAAATGATAGATTAACCCGGCCTTGCTAAGGTTATAATCCATCCAAATGACATGTCTTGTCAGTGATAATGACAGGTCCACCCTTCCCAGTAGATGGACACTAAGGTAGGCTTATTTATCCCCCCATTTGCGTTAACATCCTTTCTAAATACAAATCTACGTTGGTTGGGTCGGATTATATATTTTTTTTGTACTCGTAACCTCAAAATAGGCATTTTACGATTGTTCTCGACGCATGGAAAAACGCATTTCCCGCATTGCGGTGCTTTTTACTTTGACAGAGAATCTGGGGAGAATTGCGCTGTGTGGTTGGTATTGGATGACAAAACACAAAATGTCAAACGCTCGTATCAAACGTGAATTAAGGGTGAAATCCCAACGATACTTCCACAATAAATCAGGAAATGAGGAAGCAAACTCAATTGTGCTTCCTTGATTTCAGGTGGTGTCAAAGATTCTTCGGAATCGTTCATTTTTCTGCAGAATTATATCAGAAAATTACAAAATNNAGTAACAACGCAGTGCCAGATGTGCTACCACGTGCTACCGACTCAGTAAATAGTAGAATACTGATAATATCAAATTATTTATTTTCCAACAATTTTGAGTTATTCGTTACAAAAAACTTTGTATCTAACTTTTTCAGGAAAAATTTTCGCAACACGTTAGGTAAATAACTATTAGCGTCCAGCGTGTTCATAATCACCGGAAGTTGACTTATACGATCCCAAAATGAATGGACTATACCAAATTTTAAACGGTTACAAAGGTTGAGTGTGTTAAACCCCATATTTTATTATAGGTCTTTGCCTATAAACTGATACAATTTTTATTAAAATTTTAACATAAATTAACAGTTGACTTGGCCAGCGGTTTCACCTGTAATGCCCAATATCAAAAATATGCTGTGGAAATGAAGTAATGGAATATTTATTTAAAAAATAAAATAATTTAATAAATTGTCTGAATAGACATACATACATATTAAAAAAAAAGTTATTGTAGCTCAAATTTAGTCCAACTGAAAGTGTAAATGTTAAAAACGACAACATATTTTCCCAAAATTTACAATAACATTTTGATTTTTAATTTTAAGTTCTTGGACATATACTGCATGGTCAAATTAACTGTATTTGGATTTTTTGTGACAACTGGTTCTCGAAAATATTTTTTTGTAATGTTTCCAAACAATTTTATTAAATAATAATTTAATTATTAAATGTGCAACTGAATTCAGGATTCTTAAAAAAAGAGCATATATTCAAATTCGTTAATTTTGAGCCCCATAATTACAAAAAAAATCCATAAATTTTAAAAATACTAAAACTGTAACGCCAAAAGTACGGTGAGATGCGACACCAACAAACCAAAAAATATGTTTAAATTTAAAAAAAAAACAATATTAACGAAAGACATGGTGGAAAAAGCAGTTTTTGGGGAAGCTATTGAGCATTTGAGAGATGGGATGTTCGGTGGTTGGGATTTTTCATACCCCACCTCAAAGGCTAGAGTTACTATTAAATACTATTTTTTAAATATCGTAAAAAATTGCCATCACGTCAGAAATTGACGAGAATCTTTCAGCGAACTTGTAAATTTTCGTTTTGACCTGTCCATAAAAGAATGGGCGGATTTTAGAAATTACGATGAGTCAAATAACACCAACAGACAGAATTTAGGGACCCACCAATTCTTAACCTAGTCAGTCCCCTTCTCATGATTTTCCAAAAATTTTCACAATAGTTAACCCTTTGGGGGGAAGTAAAATTATTTCGAGTTAAATATTGAATTTGTTCTCTGAGTACGATTATTTTAGAAGGAAAAAATTTCATTCGAGTAATAAAAAAAACGGAAAGCGCGATAAAAATACCTAAGAACAATTACTTCATTAGCGGCTCATCCAGCGTGGTTCAACTTACGTCATTCGAATTTCATTGAACCGAATAAGAAAATCCGTATTTTTACTACCGCCTGGCGTTGCCAGACTTCGTTAAATTTATGCCATTTTGTGTTATTTTCGTATTGGCAAGGGCATTTTTCGGCTTTTACCGGTTAACTTTCGTTTAATTTAATGCATTTTCCCGGCCTTCCGATTATTTTTACTTTCTAATAATAAAAATCTTGCACTTCGGCTCCGCTCTTTTCGACCGCAGGCACACGTGGCACGTTTTTACCAATTCGGCGGGATGGTAAGCCGATCCCCGTGTATTCGTCACACTTCCGCCCCGTTTTGTGCTCATTCACGAATTTCCAGTCCGCGTCGGGGATGGAAGGGTTGCCGCATGGGAAAATGTGTCGATGCCCTTCGCATCAAAAAGGAAAAGAAACAGCCCTCCATAGTCGCGCTTTCCAGCGGATGAGGTGCCGTTTCCGATGATGACGCCGATCGTGATCGAACCGTGAACACCCTGTAATGTTGCGCATATAAATTCCGATCTAAATTAAAAATTTCTGCTTCCCTGCGCCTTAATTAAGCTCTTTAATTATTCATTAATGGTTTAATATGCCCATTTATCGGATTATAATAACCCTTCAGACGGATTATCATACATACAAGCATTAAAGTAGCGGTTTCTCGTATGCGAAAAGCGGCGTTGCCGGGTTTTTCAGCTCGGTGGCTTGTTTACGATTGCATAAGTCAACCTCAGAATTTTAGTTCCTGTTTTTCTCAAAATGGA
The DNA here is from genome assembly GCA_004193795.1 of Asbolus verrucosus. Taxonomy (NCBI): domain Eukaryota; kingdom Metazoa; phylum Arthropoda; class Insecta; order Coleoptera; family Tenebrionidae; genus Asbolus; species Asbolus verrucosus. The sequence goes on along the minus strand of QDEB01102124.1, from coordinate 2,327 downwards.
TTTCCGTTATTTACCACTATTTTATGATAATGTCCAATATTTCTCCTTATGGTATCTTATCTAGTCTGTCCATGAGAAATGATTCCTCTTATCTTCTGTTACAACATAGTTGCATGTAAGTACATACGTTATCTTTTTTTCTTTAATCTCTTGCAATAGGATTTTGGTATTAGATTAGTGTTGGTTGAGGAAAATTTGCAGGTGGGGGTTTGTCAACAAAATTTGATGCGTTGTATATTTCGGGATTCGTAAACAACGTCAAAATGTCAGCGACAGGACGGAAATCTACAAGCAGGGAAACGTATTATTGGACAATTAAAGCAATTTCCATAAGGACAGATGTCCATTGCGCACCAAGTATGACGGTATGTCCGGAAATGTAAGGAGCGTGTTAAGGACACCACTTGTTAGCATGAATTATTTAACACCATTATTCGCAAAGTTTATTAACCTTTCGGAAAATTACTTTCATGTTCGCCCGGTCTTCAAGGATAAGTATTCAAGTGTGAATGATGTCTTTTTTACTACAATGGTTCGCTTAATTTTGTCACACTTGATCCTCACTGCTACTGCATGATTCGTTCTAATTCCGTGCGACGCTCGTGGCAGTTATTAATAGTGATTTATTAGGAGTTGGAGATAGAGCGTGTGTAATCATTATCAGTTTGATGGCTTTTTCTGACCTTTGGAAACTTTCGATTTATGTCTGATACGAACTTTACTTGTCAAGGTGATCGCCAGTGGGTCGGCCTTAAGAAACCGAGCTCGATTTGCGCAAGAAACGGTGCGTTTTCGTTCACGAGGTTTTAATCAATTGGTACAAGTGCACGCCTTCCCCCGGCTTAAAAAGAGCGACACGTGTAATGTCAATGCGTTGGGAATTTCAACATGTTTCCGCTGCAAACGCGTCCATGGCTGAGGCGTAAAATGTGATGACTCCTTGCCAGGACCGCCAGTGCAGCGCGTCTGGTAGGCGGCCGACCCTGATCGAGACAAACGTCCTGGCATCAACCACGCCTGAAGTCTAATCCCGCGCTTTTTTTATTATGTCAAGGTCGCCGACGTCTATTACACGTGTTCGGCTTCCTGTCGCCGCCGGTGCGGAAGGGGCGCCTGCGCCGGCCGGTGGGAACCTTTCGATTTTTCCCCCGCCCGGCGGAAGAGGGCTTCCTTTGGCGGCGGGCGAGGGAAAGGCCCGCCGAAGCCGCCCGGAAGGACGCCGCGGAGGGAGAGCGCGTGGGCGTCGCCGGATTACGCATCGGCCTGGACCGCGGTCCGAGCACGTCGCCGTAGCGCCGGATCGCGCGCGGCTAAATATATCGGCGCGGCAAACGACCTCGAACAAGGCGATGCCGGAGCGGCGAGACGGTCCGCAGGGGCGAGGGGCGCCGCGACGCGGCCCTGCGTCGGGTTCAACGTCGGCCGCATCGACGTTTTCGGGGCTCGTCTGCTCGCCGAGCCCAAGGGCGTCTGCAGATTTTTTGCCCCTGTTTGATCAGGCTTTTTCGCGAATGAGGAAAATGTCCGGCGGTTCTGGCGGATGTGATCCGGACATGTCGAAAAGTCGCGGTCTTCGGGTTGACGCCCTTTTTAGCCTTTGATTGTTGTTAAATGAGCGAGCGCAGTTAGTCATGCATAATGGTTCGTAATAGACGTCTCGAGATGACTGGTCAAAATTCATAACTACTAAGCTGTTTCCAAGAAAACAAAAGGTTCGTCTGTCACTCCTTGCAAACCATCGCGCAAAAATCGTCTCAATTATTGACATTGTAAGGGTAACCATGAATGGGTAAATTAGCTAAATTCAATGCAATACAGTCCAATATGGTTTACCTATAGTACATTTTTTCATCATAGAGCGGAAAGCCTTTCAAAATAATTTTGCATCCCCGAACGGTTTGAACGCGTTATTTGATTATGCGATAACAGATAATGTCATTTTACTTCGACTATTCATATCCATGTAGATGACACGTTCAAAGCACGCTGATATGTCTCCTTGTGACGTCAGGGTTGGGCATTATCTAACGTATGCAGCAGAAGTTTTGAGAAAATTTTTCATATTATTTTTTTCCTATTAAAAATAAAGCAGTCAACCTACTATTGAATATGGAGAATCTGTCAACTTTCCTCTGCAGTTTGACAATAAATTTATGTTAACAAAGTTTGTCAAAACGTCTTACAAGCTAGAATTGCGAAAAGGCATTTATAACTTGGTTGGCCAAATGCTTAAACGTGACATTGTGAACATTTATAGAAACCAAAATATTTCTGCGGCAACAATTTACCGCGTCATTAGGGAATGCGAGGAAGGTTTGCCGTATATG
>QDEB01102093.1:0-10700 GCA_004193795.1 Asbolus verrucosus | reverse complement strand
TTTTCTTTACTATTTTATTTAACCAAGCAAATGACATTTATGTCAATATTTACGAAATCGCACAATTAACTTCATGTTTGTTAAACCGAGAAATAAATATCAATGTTAACTTTGCAAATGTATTGTGGGTTGCATTTGGATTTTGTCAGGCTCATTATCACTCGCGAATAACGCTGTATTTTATTACTCGTATGACGTTATTATCTGTTTATTACATCTTTTAAAATGTTACTTTAAGTTTATCATTTAATTTTATGATTCTGACGCCATACAACACGCAGGCACGTGAAGAATATTGGTTGTCTATTTTTTGAGCTAAAATTACTTCTACAATGAAATTCTAAAAATTATTGAAATCGTCTTTTTTAAAGTTTTTTATAAATAAATCCGGAAGTTTATATAAAAAAATGTAACATAATCAAATTTTAAACTAACTTCATTAGTTAAATGGTGCATGAAATATTTTAATGACGAAATTACTCTTGATGCTTTGATATTTTCTATGTGTAATTCGTCACGTTATTATTATTTTTTTTTTTTGACAGCCATCATCAAATCGACCAGAACGAAACGATGAAAACGGACTTATATTTTCACGGCATTCAGCAGTAAGAGAGGCGGCTCTTCTTCTGGTAAGGGATAAGAATGGTCGGTATTCTCTACTTAGAGAACCACTTTATTTGGACCGCTGTGTCATCGCCGCTGACCCGTCTTGGCAGAGTTATTTTGAAGTACAAGAACTGTTAGGAAAGGACACTTTCATATTTAAGGTATGTAAATGTAAAATGAATGAATCATTTCAACATGAACAAGAACACCTTACATGGAAACATTGAAAGAAGTAATTGGATGTGGAATTTTTTTATTTAAATATAATCTGCTAATTGGTTATATATTTTTACACTAATTAAACTAATTAGTTTTCAGATTCGATTTTTACAGATTATAACTTTTTAGCTTATTTTATTTGTCTAATCTGTCATGTTATTTTTCATGATCTCTCTGGTGTCCTTTCACTAACGTACTAATTTAAAAATGTCTTATTTGATTATACGAGGGTAATTTAGAATATTATTTATCTAGTTATGAAACAAAAGACGAACAATTACAACTTTTTGCTACCAAGTAGCTGTAATATTTGAAAATTCACAGGCCAAAGTTCTTTCCAATTTGATGGTTTGTTGCGATTTAGCAATTACGAGTGATTAAAAAATGAGTGATATGAGCACCGCACTTTTTATCTAAGATTGTAACTGGAGATGAGACTCGAGTGTATCACTAGGAGCCGCCTACCAAAAGAAATTCATGGAATGGATTCACAAAAGATCACCTCTCCCAGCTGATGACAACCATTTTTTGGGATAATGAATACTATTATCCCAATATGAATTTTTGGGATAATAATACCCAATCAGGAAATTCCTGATTGGGTATATGCCAAGAGGACAATGGCCAATCAATGCAGACGTGCATAGCAAGACAATTCAACTGAACTCAATCAAACTGGCACAGGAAGAAAAACTTCCACATTCCCACAGACACAAGAATCTGTTGTTGCATGATAAATGGAATGTCCATAAAGTGCATAAAGTTCAACATATAATTAACGACTGAATTCGCTATCCACCTTAGCCCCAATTTAGGACTTTATCACTTCTTTAAAAAAAAATATATGAAAAAACATCGTAGAGGAAAAAGATCTATTTCAGATGAGGTGATGAATATTTTGCAGGCCTTCCGAAAGAATATTTTTTTGACGGAATTGGAAATAAGTTAGGTAGAAAATAAAATATTGTTCAATAGATACATACAGTACCGTCATAATTACATAGGACAAAAAATTTGATATCTCAGTATCGAAAGAAACTATTTATGTAGTGACCTACAGTATTTTAACTGAAATTTTTTTTCTCCTTTATGTGTCTCACTAATGAGTGAGATGCCATTGGGTACAATCTTAATACATGTAGGTGCCCCTTAGCATACATCCACACATCCTATGCGAAAAACAGGTACTCTGTTATTAAATTTTTGATTCACGCTACTCTTATTTATCGTACTACACTGTTACTATGACATTAGAAGAAAACTATTCACCAAACACTTACGGGATAAATACCAGAAGTCTCCCAATAAGTTTTGTATTAATAAAGAACTACAAAATTTGCCGCCAAATAGACTGAAATCACGTAAATCATTTTGGAGGGACGAATCCTTAAATCAACATTTTCCCCTGCGGATCAATGGAAGTCTGCTTGGGCTGAAGCTGCAGTATTCAACAAAAATCTAGTCAAAAATCCTAATATTGAAGTCCCTGGATTAAACCTGCCAAGAGCAATCTGGTCTAAATTAAATCGCAGAAAAACAGAACACGGAAATTGCAACGATATGCTGTACTGATGGAACGCCATCAATGACCCATCTTGCGAATGCGGAGAAAATCGGCAAACAATTCAACATATCGTAGAAGAATGTCTTCAAACTAAATTTCTATGATATTCACCAAATTACTCCGGTTGCTCTTATTTGGTTATAAGACTTACAAACTTTATAATATTTTTATTTGTACTGTACTGTACTAATAAACCGCTCACAGTAAACTACAGTGCATTACAGTAATAAGACAGAATAGCTACTAATCATATTTCATTTGCTGTTGAAGTGGTTTTATATGTTTTTTGTGACTTCTAGAAAGGACAAGAAAACTCGAGAAAAATACACCAGTTATAAAATTTCAAAAACACTTTAGTAAGCAAAGCGCGATATTTTGATGTTTTATCATATTTCGGCGATTTTTGGATGACTCTTCGCTCCTTCGTTTTGAGTTTCGAGAACTTACTAATGCTCACTTCAAGGGTGTGTGTCAGTATGCTAGAGGTACTGGTTGCAAAATTACTGTGCTACTGATAGATTGGTGTTAGCTATGGTGAAGTAAATATTTTATGTAAAAGAGGATCTTCAAAAATGTGGACAAATTCGAAAAATAAATTACTTGCGTAAACATAGTGATAAAAGTGGATGAAACATTGGAGAGTTGGAGCTTATACTTAATTATTGATTGTGGTCAAGGGGTTTCTTAAGAGCAGTATAATATTATGGAGTTCATTGATTTGTTTAATTCAGTAAATGAAACATGTTGTTATTAAGTAATTTGTTTTTGTAGTAACTTTAGTGATTAGAAGAAAAGAACCCTATTTGGAGTAGATATATTTTGTACCAAGTACAAGACTAGTATATTCAAAATAACTGAAGCATCAATTATCGTATATACGTAAAGAAGTTGATAATATCACTGGAAAAAGCATATTAATTTAGTTCGTTTGTAAATTCCTAATTTGTATGGTATTCAAGGTTTTTTTTTCATGGTTTCTATTATCTTTCTTAAAATTATGAGTCACAATCACAATGCCCGATTGTTTGTACAGATTGCAATTCAGGTGCATAAGTAAGTCATGTCAGCATACACTTAAGCTTGACTAAATTGACTACAATTTGAGTATTCATATGTGATAACTGTGTTGTTTAGCTACCATTTATTATTTTGCACTAAATAAAGCGCACGAGATTTATGACGACGCCTCCTACGTCACATATGTGGGAAAACATCAATCTACTCCAAATATCAATGATAGTTGATATTTTTTTCTTCTTTTTATTTTTATCTGTACTTAATATTCTTCTAATTAAACCTAACTGATTATAAAGTCCTTAATGTCTAACCCCACTGTCAACATTATCAAAGAAATATTGCCACACTCAATAAAATAAATTTTCTTTGCTAACTGGATGTCGGTACAATCCTAATAAGAAATTTCTTGTGCAATTCGAAAATTTTGTCAATTGAATGACTTCGAATCTTTTATAGAACTGGAACAATGCCAGAAATGTTTTGACCCAACTAGATCTTGGATGCTATCGTTTGTTGTAGACTTTTTTGAAATTCGATATCCCATAATGGTTACCTATCATAAGGCTTAAAATGTGCAAGATCTTTAAAATAAACATTAACGTTATTTCGAAAACTAAACATGATATTTGTATATTATTTTTAACGTTTTTCCAAAATATAATAATAATTTACGCTTGTAAAGCGTTCAGCGTTTCAATTCTATAAGTTACTCTAGATAGTTATGTGAGTCAAGTTGTTTAAATTACATGGACTTATCGATTTAACGCAATAAACTGATATTGAAATAAGATTTATATATGTATAAGCATACGCACTATTATAATTAAGTAAAAAGGTAAGAGAACGAATTTTTACATCAGTAAATGATTGAAAATTACAAATTAAAATATGTATTTATATCTCACATTTATCTTTTATATTAGACAGAAGTGATAACAACTTTTTCTCCACCAGTACGTCATTTCATTTTTAGCGCACGAGCATTAGCGAGAAGCGCTATTGATCTTGTCCATGACCCTCGTTCGCTCGCTTCTCGTTCAGGGCTCACGTCACGTTGATAATTTCAGAACGCTTTGACCTATCGAGTTCAAATTTTGTGTACGGATTCTTTAAATTAAATTCGTAGATATAAGTTCGTTAATGGGCAAGATAGCTCAAAGGATTGTGGGGGCGCACAGTCCCCCTTCATTACTAATTAAGATAACACAATGAAATTTTGTCAGTTTGTCACTTAGCGCCTGAGTTATTAGCTTTCAAAATTTTAAGAAGTGACTTGAGGCCCACATGCTGCCATCTAGCGGATTAGGGACTAGAGGACTTTTTAACTGCTCCAACCCTAGTGCAGATTTCTAATCTGCCCCTTGCATTTTAACATTTAGGCAACCTGATTTACGACCCTGCTTTACATGTTTCCGTATTTCTTTACAAACATTATGTTAATTATCCACATCTGTTCCTTTTCTTTATTGCACTTAACCGACCATCTAGCGGGGTCGAGCGGTGAGAGACGAGGTACCAGGAGGGTTCGTCTCAATTCCCACCACAAGAAAATGTGCACTTTTAAATAGTTTGCCTCTATAAAGCAATCTTTAAAGAAAGTAGTCACCATCCGATTGTCAAAGAGAGTGTAGGTCATTGTCTTATTATTTCTCAAAGCAATTATTTAAACCTTTAGTCGCATAACAAGTTACTAAGCATTTTATATTAAAATTTTATGACTTAATTTTTTTACTCCAGATTTATTTTCTGAGCGGTACATCTTTTAACTCCTCATATCTATTTTGATCAAAATTGGTATGCAGGTTGACAACAGGAAAGTCTACTTTTTACACATGAAAGTAAGTACAAGGTAATGCGAGTGCGCTAATATTAGGTGCAGATTCTGCACCCGCATTAAAAATGCCCATGAGAAAACATTGATAGGACATTGGCTAATTCGTTTTAAAAATCCACCAAAAATCAAAGACCCACACACTCTAACTTCCAGGCTTTTTTAAAATACTTTTTGCGTCTTCCTTTGTAATGCAGATCTCTAAATTTCAAAAATTTCTTTCTTTCGACATATTCGTTTGTTTTTAGACGATTCTATCTACGATATTTTGAAATTCTTGAAAATTATTTGACATCTTTAGTTAAAATATTTCATTGGAAGCGTCAGTCTCTGAAAGTACTGGAATGGTTGTTTACGGGATTTCTGGGGCAACTAACTTCTAAGTTTATGTTACAAAAATATTTCTTCTAATTTCGACCAATCAACTAAATTACTGGAAATTAAACTGGGAAGTTCAATGTAAATACATTTTAGATTTCTATTTTAAAAAATAATATTTACCTAATTTTAGTCCCTACTTGCAAGTTTTATAAAACCTAGACCACTGTGAATTCGATGGAGAAAAAATTTAATTACGAATACCTTCGTCCTTATTATTGTAAAATGAGCAAACAAGGTAAAATTGTATATATAACGTAAGTTAATAAAATTTTATTCCAAATTTTTGCAATCTGTTCTTAAATTTAGATTAAATTCTATTCATCACGTAGGTCGCCGAAATCAAAAGTGCAATAATTTTAAGAAATTGTAAAGAATTTCATTAAAATCAAAGACAAATTTTTAGAATGAAACAAATTTCGTCAGTATTCAAAGGTTATGTCAATTTCAATAAAACAGAACAGTTCATAATCTTATGTAACGTTACGTCTCAATCTAATCAAATTCTTTTTGTTAAAATACATTTAAAAAAATGACATTTATCTTAAGTCAAATCACATATGAAATACCGGGAATATTAAATTATTAACTGAAACAATCTGCATAGAATTTATATAAAATCTGATCTATGGTCCATATTTTGCACTAAGAAAGTTCTAAGGTGAATAATACTTTTTGACATTATTTAATATATTCTTAGCAAATTTCGAAAATTAAATATCGATTTGAAAAAATAGGTACCTAAAACTAGTATGTTAAAACCTGTAATCAAAATGAAATGCTAAAACAAAAGATTGATTTTAGATTTTTTTTATTATCAAAACGACGGATTTATTAATATTAAATGATCAATGAAATCAAATTTCATAATGTCAGAGATCACATGATGTAGAAGTAAAAGTAATAACTTACCCCTCTGCATAGTAGATAAGTAATAAATCTGCCGTCACTTACCTGAAAAATCAAAAGAAATAATTGAAAACAATAAACTGTAGCTTAAAACTAATCGATGATTCATGTAGGTCTATATGTTATTTATCTATAAAAGCGGTGTGATTGAAAGTTATAGCTATAGTTGAATGTTATATATGAATGTTATAGTTAATACGATTTTCGTCGTTTATGACCATACAAAACACTGTTTAGAAATATTTGCTTAAAATAAATTTAACTTTGTGATAAACGTTCTAATGACATTTCATTAAAATTGATCAACGTTTACTGGGTGTTCATTTACTTATGGCGGCCAGTATACAATAATTTATGGTGACTGTACTTTCAGTTGATCTCGTAATCTCGCTTGTTTCTCAGAACCTCAAAATTTAATCGAGCTCAAGGCCTTTGAACACGGTTTAGCACATTCTAACCTATATAAGACCGAATATGTCGCGGGGGATAACACAGTTCGCTATTAGTTACACATAACATTAACTTGTCGTCTTGAATAAAAACTATTGTGAACAAAACTGTTGTAGATATGTCTTTAATAAGTAATAAATAAGTGATAATGCCTTCTTGCCGAAATTTTTTATTGAAAAATCCAACATTTAGTACAATAGAAATAAAAGTATTTACAAGGATGTTAATTTCAGAAGTGTCTTTTACAGAAGACTGTATTTAATAACTGCTGAGAATTTATTTAGACAAGATTAATTATAAAATGTATATTTTCTTGAATTTCTCGAGGGCATGAGTTATTGTGAAAATACATACTGTTTTTGAACCTACGAAATTTTGAACACAAAATTTCCATTTATGTTATTTCTTTTCAGTCAAATATTGTAAAGTCTCTATTTTCTTTTAACGTATTATCCAAACAAAACGTAAAGAAATGATTTCGTTCAAAGAGTACCTAATTTAATTTTCCACAACGATTCATCCTTTAGTTCTGTTTGCAAAGGTTTAATAAAGGTAAAAAGGAATACAATAAATTCAGCCACCGCAGTAATGAACTACTGTATAAGAACAAAGAAAACACAATACGAGAGAGGATGGACTTGCATTAATAAGTTTATTCAAGAAGACAGTGATTATGTAAAGTGAGACGTTTGATGCCTCGGAGCGAAAATTTTGGCTATTTAACACGACCATTGTGTGGATTTACCAAAAGATTCCGGTATTATTCACGTTTTCGGTTTACTCACTAATTTAATTTGAAATACCTGTTACTACCTGGGCTTTCAGATTTAATCTCCGCTGTAACGTTCCATTTAACGTAAAAAAATCAAATTGGTACTTTCCTACACCTGCCCCAAATTGAAATAAATTGTGTGTGTATACCTCTCAATGTTTCATCCTAATAAAAAAGATTGGTATCATTTTTGCTGAAACCTGTGATAACACCGTGAAATTAAGTTGAAGGACGACAACATTTTAAATCAGGACTTTTTAAAATCTCCGCTACTTTTTACTCCAAGGATCAGAATTTTGACTAACTCCACAATCACCATCACATGTGTGCCAAATATATGCTCAATGATTTACTGAAGTATTCGCAACTTTTACTGATCTACTTGAAGAAACGCTTTTGTTGAAAGATATTCTTTTAAATTTACTATGTTAGAATATTATTGAAATCTCCCTTTTATCCTGGGTATTCCTAACTGCTTTAAATACACAGTGAGGTTAATAATGAGTTCAAATCTTAAAAACTAATGATCATTCAAGGCGTTCTTGGTTTAATAATGGTAATGGTACTGGTAGAGAAATATAATAATGATTCATCAGGTGTTGATTCATCACTGTTTTTGGTATTCCTTTTCTTCTTTCGTCTTCTAAATTCTTCAACAATTTACTTCTTCAGTTATATTTTCAATCAATTTCGACCAGTTGAGATGATCACCATACACACCTATATGAGATAAATTACAGTGCTGATCCATTTTCTTCTTAAACCTGAAAAGTCTTCTCTTTCTCTCTGTCCTCTTAGTGTATTTTTGTATCTTTTTCCTTTCATTTTTTTTTTACATATCTACCTAATTTTGTACGAAGATTGATCAAACATCAGGTCACTTGAAGTTTTTTGTGTGAGAAAGTTTTGAAGTTTGTATTCCACGCTAAACTTCACTGACTTTTCGAATTTTCCCATTATATTTACTTTAAAGCTGATTTCATTATATCAACTGACTATTCTGCTTTTCTATTGGATGGAGAATTTTTTAATTTAGTTCGAATTTAAGTACGGAATTTCTGAAATTTTACACTATTTAAGGTCGGTCGTTATCCGGACCAATTACTTACTTTAGGTTCTTCTATAATTTTCATCGCACTTGTTCTATTCTATAATGAATTCCTCAAAATTTATAACTTTTTTTTTTAATGATATAATAGTTTTAATGTAATTTTTTCCCTTTACCAATGAATTTTTTTTGAACGAAAAATTCATCAGGATCAAAAATTATTTTCGCGGAAGAAATTTTCGTTTTTATTGTCAAGAACAAATGCAGAATGAGGTTTTTTTTTTCCATATTACTACGAAACATAGAAGCACAGGTTGCTATCAGTCGCCAGACAAACAGTATTCATTTGATAAAAGTTGTTCATGCAATAACGTTTTCAATATGTTTTAAAAGCAAATAAATGAAAAATATCGATGTGGGTCATATATGATACAAGATGTAGTGGAGTGAATTTTTTCTCGTCGAAATTTGAAACTTTATTGTAACATTTCTGACAAACAGCTGGTAAGGTAAACATTTCACTAAAATGGTCTACGTGCTTTTCTTTTTGTCGAGCGAGCTGCGAAGTAATATTAAAACCAATTAATTGATATTCAACTATAATTTTCGAATAAATTAAACAAAAAGAAAACTTCGTTTTTAAACCCTTGAAAATAAGTTCCTCTTACTCTTTCTCAGTAAAATTGTTTTCTGTTTTATTAAAAACTAAAAACAAAATCAAATTTGGAGTCAAAACCCCAAAATTACATGACGCACAATAATCCAAATGATCCTTTTTCGGTTTAAAATAAAATGTATTATTAATAGAAACTCCTAAATTTTCGAAAAAAAATAAATTCCGGAAAAATAATAATTTATGTAAATCGACTGGTATTCTGTTTACATTTTTGTGTCTTTTCAATCATCTTAACTGTTTACAAAACTATTAACAAGAGGACAAAGAATGCTCATGCGTCTGGAAGTCAGTAACTATGAGTAATTATACTAACAGTATAAACGATGAAAAGCTCACTTCCTCACTTACGTATTAGGTCCCTAAATTCTACATTATTGATCTTCCAAGGTTAAATTATTATTAAATAATTTTCCGTACTTAATTTACAACATTGTTGTGAGGTAAAATGAGTACAATATGCTTGTAAAATTAATAAAAACAAACAAGAAGTAATCACTAATGAATGGTACCACCACGATTTCTTATAAACTCAGCAACAAGTCGAGGCATGCTGGAAATCAGATTATCAGTATCTGGCTGGGATATTTCATCCCAAACGTCCTTAATTCGACATTGAAGTACAACCAAATTGTCAGGCCGCCGCTGTAAGTTGTCTATCTTAACACTTGTGGTATCCCATACATGTTCTATAGACGACATATCTGGACAACGAGAAGGCCATGGCAATAGTCACTTGGACATGTTCAAGAAACTCCCTTGAAATTGCTGTCGTATGTGGACGGGCATTGTTTTGTTGAAAATGGGGTTCTGCCGGCCATTTACATATGTCGGTGTTTTAATCTTCTACCGTCAGCATGGAGCTGTGAGTCTATGAGTACCGAGTACCGAAATTCGTCACTGAAGACAATTTGATGGCATTGATGTGTCCAGTGGTGTCTCTGTACATCACTCAAGCCTTACAATTCGACGGCACATACATGGGCGGTTTGATCTAATGTCAAAAGATCTTATTATTCTATAAATAGTTGACATCGAATGATTTGAGGTTTATTTCAACTAATTATGTTGTAGTTTCTAGTGTAGAGAAATTAGAGACTTAATTTTAGTTGATTGCATCGATATTGTAAATAATACCATAAGGAAATATGCAAGTATAAAGCAAGAAGGGACGTATTATTAAGGAAAAATGTAAAACTGTGTTTCCTACAAATTAAGATTTGGAAGTTG
>QDEB01101982.1:0-14169 GCA_004193795.1 Asbolus verrucosus | reverse complement strand
TTATTTTTTATATAAGTACCTGTAGTGATGTCCTGAGGAAATAATTTTGCCGAATGAGAATTTGTTTACTGTAAAGAGAAATAATGAAACATCATCATTCAGTCCTGCTTGTAAGATCAGTAAGCGTCCCCACCTCATGATGATAATCGACATTAATTTGAAAACATCATAATGACACCGCGAATGAAGTTTGTTTGGTATATATTCGGCGATAGATTAACGATAACGCAGACACAGACTACATTCGAGTTAAATTGGAAGATTTCTAATTTCTAATCAACGATGATGGTAAGTTAAAATATTAATTTTTAATTCAGATTTAATAGCATTGAAAATTTTAGATGATTATTCTGTACATCGTGGGTCTGCTGGGGTTTTTATATTACATGATATTTGCGAGAGCTTATAACCACTGGAAAATTAGAGGTGTACAATTCGACAAGCCATTTTCGGTTTTTGGAAATTTTTACAGTCTGGCCACGGGGAAGCAATCCATGTTAGAAAGAATACGTGATATATATAGCCAGTATAAGACACCATACGTCGGAATTTTCATCTTCAATCAGCCATATTTAATGGTGAGGAGTCCCGAACTAGTGAAAAAAATTTTGGTGAAAGATTTCGACAAATTCGTTAACCGTAATATAGCCACCAAAGAGTCCATTGATCCCATCGCGTTTCACACTTTGGGTTCTGCGAAGGATAAAACCTGGCGAAACCTTCGCTCCAAACTGTCTCCTGTTTTCACTTCGGGAAAAATGAAGTTGATGTTTCCGCTGATGAAGGAGTGTGCTCAAGAGCTAAATTCTTGTTTAAATAACTACGATGGGAAAACAGTGGAAGTAGCAAATGTTATAAAACGATATTCCGTGGACATCATATCTTCCTGTGCTTTTGGGATCAAAGCATACTGTCTTAAAGACGAAAATTCAGAAATTTTGAAAATGGCGATAAAATTGCTTGATACGAGGTCCTTTGTCAGAAACTTTTCCATATTTTCCGCCTTCTTCGTACCGAAATTTGTGGAAATATTCAGGCTGACGCTGGCTGATAAAAGTGCTTCCAAATACTTTATTGATGTTTTCAATGCTACTCTGAAAGAGCGGGAGAAGAAGAATATTGTAAGAAACGACCTGATCGATTTGTTGAACAATTTGAGGAAAAACGAAAATATTGGCGACGGTTACATCTTCGGTATGTTAAGAAATTTTTGTTAAACTTCAGCTATAGTCGATTTATTTTAGACGATATCAAAATGGCAGCTCAAGCCATAGTATTTTTTTCGGCTGGAAACGACACAACGGCTACATCGTTGTCGTTTGCTTTATACGAGCTAGCTCTAAACCAGGAAATTCAAGATCGTTTAAGACGAGAAGTGAAAGAACATTTTGACAGAGCTGGAGATTTCACGTATGAAACACTCCAAGAAATGAAATACTTAAACATGGTTCTGAAAGGTAAGCTTAACCAAATATCAAACTTTTTTTTTGATAATCTATCCCACTTTCAGAAACATTTAGAAAATACCCTGTAACTCCGTTTCTCAGTCGAAAATCAACTGCTCCTTACACCTTTGAGGAAACTGGATTAACAATAGAGAAAGACACGCTTATACTTATACCTGTACCTGGATTACATTATGATCCTGAATATTTCCCTGATCCAGAAAAGTTTGATCCAGAACGTTTCAGTGACGAGAATAAACACAATGTAAATCCGTATGCCTATCTGCCCTTTGGAGAAGGACCCAGGAATTGCATCGGTATGTAATTTTCTTAAAAAGGTCAAAATTTATTTAAAATACTGGTTTCAGGTGAAAGGTTCGCTAATTTGGTTAGCAAATTGGCTCTCGCCTCCATGATTAAAGATTTTGTGTTTGAAGTAACAAACGAAACAGAAATACCTATCCAGCTGAACCCCCGTGCTGTATTCACGCAGAGTAAAGGGGGCATTAAGTTAAGAGTTAGAAAAATTAAGAGTTAAAGAGTTAAAAAATTTGCAACGTTCCCATATATTTTCTCTCTGTTTTTATATTATTTCATACTGAATATTTAAGAAATAAATGTGTTAAAAAGAATTTTTTTTCTTTCATTAAATCGTGAGATTTAAGTGTTAAAATTCATTTTGCCTATGTGTAATTTTATTTTCATAAATACAAATATACAGCCTAACTTAAACTTAATTTCAATTAAGTGTTTGATATAGTGGACGACCGCCGCGACGCCTCCGATCCGGAGATGGAGACGGCAGCCTCATCTATCGCCGGGACGCCGAAGACGCAGCCCAAGGACGAGTAATACGGCGTGAACAGGGCAGAATACTGCTGCGCAGCAGGCGCGAAGTAATGCGGCGGGAAGAGTCCTTGCCTCTGCGCCATCTTGAGCCTGGTCGTCAGCTGCTTCTTCCACTTCGTCCTCCTGTTCTGGAACCAGGTCTTGATTTGTACTTCCGTCAGATTTAAAGCTTTGGACAGCTCCATGCGCTTGCTGACGCTCAGATATTTGTCCACTTTGAACTCGCTCTCCAGCCGCTCCAGCTGTTTGGCACTGTAAGCTTGCCGGGGCTTCCGGTCGAGTCCGGGCTTCCTGGACCGGCGGTTCGTTGGCTTCGGGGCTGGAAAAACGGCGGAAATTGCAGACAATTAGAGAGCGGTTTCAAAATTATCGTGAAATAAAGATGTAAATAAGAAACTGATTTGCATTTACTAACACAATTGTCACATTGCAATATTAACACATGTTTAAGTTTGCTTATTGATGTCACACTACAGTAATTATGTTTTTACATTGATAAATATGTATTTAGTACTTGTGGAATTAAGTTTCCGTCGCTTTTTATAGTCGTAATAATTGACGATAACTCGCCTAGCGTTTTTTCGTGCTGAAAACTTTCGAAATGGAAATTAATACTAAAAATTCGGTAGTAAATGTAAGTTGTGTATAAATATTTTGTTTGAAATAGTACACAGGTGTTTAACAGGCGAATTGTCAACTTGTAAGTTATGTGACATGACAGTGTCAAACTCCTAAGTAAACACACACAAGCACATAATCTCTCCCACTTTTTCTGGATTCTGTGCAGCCGCTAGTCATACTGTAATTCTTAGAGCAAATACATTTAAAACGTGCCCTTTGTTTTCAATTAGCACATACGATCAGGATTCAACCAACATAAACACTATAACCATATTGCTAATTAATGTTAATGTGTGGCTATTTGAACAATTATACGTTTATACGCGACAAATTATTCACTAATAGTAACTGAACGTTGTTTGAAAAACACTGTGGCGATGATACGCAAAAATTCGGTAACACGAGATGGTTGAGAATAATCACATTAATTGCTGTCATTTTGCAAGTGTTAAGTTGCCATTTGCTGAATTAATGAATCCAAAAACACAGTCTACATAGAGGGAAACGAAATTAATCTGAACAAACGACTTTAACGATTGGAAAACAAAGTTTAAATAAAACGTTGAGTAATCGTTGCCCAAACAATGTGCGCGAAAATATAGTCGCTGGTTTAGCCTTTTATTGGCGTTTTAGAAAGTATTTACAAAATATTTCATAGCCATAACCACCTGCTTCTAAAACGATCATGTAGGTATGTAAAATACATTGTTTGACTTCTTAAAAATTTTTATTTGTTAAAGTAGTTAATAGTTTGTTTAAGCTTGCTCAGGATATTTCTTTTTTTCACACCAGGCGATTTTCCAAGAAGTCAATTACAGAAATGACAAGTTGGACATGATTTACGTGTTTGTCTACGAGTTAAAGAAACACAGACGTTCTATTAAAATTTAAGTTTCAGCTCGCGGAGCTGTGTGGATTAACTTATTTTGGGAAATATTAGCGACAATTAGGCCTTCGTTAAAACGATTATATTTCACAGACGAAATTATGCAAAGCTGGCTAACCGTCCATTTATTATCACACTTTAAAACGACAATATTTTCCAAACTTTTTACCACCATCTACGTATGACACATGACGAAAACGGTTTGCAAATTTAAAGGAGATTTAATAATATAAGATAAAATGAGCAAATATAGTGCGATTGCTGCTCAAATTGACTTCACACTATGCTCATTCAGCGCTTTCCACGATAGCTTTCTAAATAAACTAGAGAGTCGAATTGTTAGAAAAAAGATTGAAGAACAATGGTTTTTAATGCTGCTAATGAGTTCGAGTGACACTCACGTCGATAATTGTTAACTAGTGACATTTTAAGTGAAATGTTGCAAACAACTCTTACTGAAAAAATATCTTAGCTGCGCTAACTCTAAATAATAATTGGTGTTATAGAAAACACTCTAACAAATGAGTTTACGAATAAAGTGATTTGTAAATTGTTCAATTCTTATTACAGTATCTTATTATTAGCTGGCACGCGATCCGACCATTTTCGATCATTCATGTTATTGTTCATCTCTATTGTGAAGTAATGAACGACCATTTACGTCCTTTATGTGATTAATTGAATAGCTTTAAAAGTATTTAATAATATAATTTTATTCTGCGTAAAGAGCGAAGACAGAAACAGAAAAAACTGACGAAGGCAATGAAAAATGAAGAAAAGTAAAAAAAATATTTTTCCATAATTAAGTATAAAGAGAGTTTGAAAGTGTTGTTCAATGGTTTGATCTTATTTCACTATTATTTAAGAGTGATGCCGTTATGTCTTGGATTAAGTTTGTCAAAAGCAGCTTAAAAAAACGCGAATTAATTAAAAATTCTAATAATCCCAACAACTTACAATTAGTAACAAAGTGGAATGTTCACGTTAAAAATTTTTACAGAATTTTATCAGAGAAAGTGCAAAGTACGCTATTAAAATTAAAATTTGTTTTTCGTTCTTTCAGATAAGAACGTAATATTAGTAATTTTTTATATAATCATTTATTATGAATTTGTTTGTTCAGTTACAACTGGAAACAATTTTAACATTTATTCACGTAAATTTGTTTATTTGACTCAACTTAACGATAAACATCATAGTTCGATTGTGGCTGCTTTTAACAGAAAAAATTGATGAAATAAAATAGTCGATTCATAAGATAACAAATGAAGTAAAAAGAATAATAATCGAACAAACAAGATGTAAGTAGCGTGATTTTTTTACCAATTCGAGTGTTAGTTGAGAATATTTTTTAAAATATAAATATAATTTTTTTACTGAACTTTTAAAGTGAAATAATAAAATTTGAATTTTTCCATTACCTTCATTCAATAAATCAGATATATTATGTTAATGTGCGTTAAATTTTTTGATTTTCGCTTGAGAGCAGTAGAGATGTTAATCGAAAATATAATTAATACATTTTTGATAATAAACATTTGTATTAAGATCTTACCTTGCAATCCGAAAATATGACTAGAATTTTTGTGATCGTTTGTTGTACTCAGCCAGTTGGTGTATATGAAAGACGAAGAGCTTGTTCCTGGATGCAAGTGATATGGCAGATACGAAGACTCGGAAGAATTATTTTGAGACGTTGAAACTTTCGCGTTGGATAAAAATTCGAGCAAGCCGGGGTCAGGGGGGGCCGGATCTGGTCTTCCATATTGCTGTAGATCAAGAGTAGATTGATAAAGTCCTAAAAAAATTTCATTTATAACAGTAAAGTCTAAAAGAACTTTGATTTTAACATTACTAATACTTTTCGAAAAAAATAAGATACAGTCTACAGTGCTATTTCCTATTCACATTGATTTATTTAACTGGTATTTTTTCAGTGAGGCTTATCTTTGATCATATTGTGTTGCTTAGATAAGCACGAAAGAAATCAGAGAAAGCCACAATTAAAGCCGTCAATATGCATGATCCTGAACAGACATTTATTAATGTATTTAGTTTATTGCACCATTAATAATTAAATTATTTTTATGGACGATTTTTATCGAATGTAAGAAATAACATAACAAATGCACAATTAGTTGATAAGTTTAAAAAATAAAAATCAAAAAGATATTAAGAAAGTTTTGTCTATCTCGAGATATCGAGTCGAATTTTACTGAAAACATGATTTTAACACATTTGGAACTACACAATTTACATGATTATAAAGAAAAATTTCATCTATTTCCCAAATTAATTGAAAACAGATTAAAAATTCCCTAAAAAAAATTGTACAAAATCAAAAATGAAATCTTACAATTTTCGATAAATTAAGGAGCTTGGAGTTATCAAATACAAATTTTTGACTTTCAAGGCGTTTGGCTTCTTAATTATAATTTTACTTTTAAATTCTTCATTTTTCAGGTATTTTATTAAAAATATATAGTCACTTGTCACTTATCGCTTTCGTATACAATTTTCCAGAAACCTACGTTTTTACAAAAATGACGTTTAAAACAGAGAAACATTGTTTGGAGTCCAAAAAAAATTTAAAATACAACGAAGTTGATGTTATTTGCGTTGCAACTGGGATTTTCAGAATTTTTTATATTCATATTTTTCAGTGTTATTTATATTACATTGCAGTTAAATAATCATTTTTGATTAAGCTCTCATGCGCAGAATTTAGAAAATTTTTNNCTGTAGTAGCTAATTTTAATGATGTTTTTCTTGAGATTGTTTAGATTATTTCATCTTTACTTCATGTAATATTTATGTAGGTACACATTGTGACGTCCCCAGAAAAATAATTAAATTGAAAAATATGATAAAACTGGTTTATAATATTTTAAATACTCCAGAATAATTAGACGATTTTTAACATTTTGGTGGTGTTTAGTGAAATTAACAATGAATACAGGGGATCAGGTATGGTATTTTAGGTAAAAACAAAATAATGAAGAAAAAGTTGATGGCAAGTATAGAAGTGATGGAGCCTAGTACTTTCACATATAGTTAGTTAAGTTTTTATCCGTTCTGACGGGTGGTCTTGTTATTGTTATTATAATTTATTTTTTTGTTTATCCTTTTGAATTCAAAAATTAATCAAAAACATTTTAAATGATAAATATCTGAATGTTGATTTAATCAGTATTAACATTTGGGTGGTAAGTTTACTAAGAACAAATAGTTCAAAAGTGAAATTAAGAATGTGTGAATGTAGTGCCTAACATAAGCAGTTAAAAATAAAATAATGAATAAAAAGTTGATGGCAAGTGTGGAAGTGATGGAGGCCAGTAATTTCACACATCGTCCAGTTCCTGTTGAGTTAATCGTTCTGACAGGTCTTATCTCATTGTTATTACTAGGATTTGTTTTCTTTTGTTTTTCTTTTTGAATTCAAAAAGTGAGTCAAAAACACTGTGAATGATGGATATTAAGATATTGATTTAATCAATAAAAATTTGATCTATATCCAGTGGTGTAAAATTATAGTTAAACAAAAAATAGAAGTAAGAAACAACTCTTAAAATAAGAGAACTAATAGTTGTTAAAGTTTACCTGATATATTATGTTAAAAACTTGACACATCATAAATTATATTTATAATGGATGAAATCATCGGTTTTACAACGATATTTGTAATATGTTATATTGTATTTTAAATTTAATTTTTATAGTTTAGACAACTCATATATTTAACTTAATAAAGACAAAAGTTTAAAAACCAAACCAAACGTTTAAGAATCACTCCATTACTGGTTTGTTTTTAGGTTTTAAAACTATTTAAAAAATATTATTGCAGAGTTGCAACAATTACACAGTTTTAACAAAAATTAACTTTAACTTTAACTTACATTTTTTCAAAATTTATTAAGGGAAAGTTCCAAGTTTTTTTGTTATTCGGGGATGTATTTTAATTTCTTTAATACTTTCAAATCTTTTTTGTGTAATTTATTTAAATAAATTCTAAATTGTTCACAAAACTTAATTTTTGACTTTCTGTCGATCGAAATAAAATAATAGTCCATAATGTCTAAATTTGCTTTCAAGGCAGTTACTGAAAACTTTTTACTTTGATTTTTGAATTTCAACAGATAAATTTTGACAACCCAATTTAAATAAAGTAAAAGTATACAAATGAAATGTTATTTCATTAAAAAAATGAACTATCGTGAATATGGTAGCTTAATGAAAAAAAATTATTATTCTATCTGTAAGGAAAGTAAATTTAGCGCATATTTACAGTAAACTGGAAGGGTAAGAATAAAGTTAAAACTTTAAACAAAATTACCTCGAAAAAATCAAACGACGCAACAAAAAGTTGCTACGTCACGAGCAACTTTCTAAAAAAAGCATTATAAAGATGTTGATAAGCCCTAACCTGTGCGTGGTGCCGCCGGAAGCGGAGTAGGCTTAATGAACTTAATTTCTTTGGCCGAAGTGTGTTTTCCGCCATCACATTTATCCTCTTCCTTGCATTTCCTGTTTAGTCCTAAGATACTGTCTATGGAGAACTTGTTGGCGCTGGCACTCTCTTCGCAGGAGCTCTCCTCCTTTTGTTCTTCGCTGAAGTTGTGTTCTTCGTCCCGATTCGTGGAAACAATATCGACACTTTGTTCTTCGTCCGACGTGAAATCCGACTCCAGATAATGATGGTCATCGTCGGACATGTCGCGATCACTGTCATTGTATTGTTCCATGATTTTTATCGCACAAGGTGCAAAGGATTAGAGATGGTTATGACGACTAGTTGTGTTTCAGCTACTGTGGCGTGTAAGGTTGGTCCATTAGATCCTTTGCTGAATCAACTAACACCTCGTACCTGTCCCTCCCTCTAAAACGCCCGCCCCATGTTGCTCATCTCAGCCGCCGCTACAGATTGGTATTTCGCGTGTTTTCAACTTGCCCTAAAATCCATCTTCGCACCTTTATACTTCCTTTTACGTGTGGTTCTCAACCGTTTACACCCTTATTGCTAGTCTTATAGCTACCGGCAGAACATTTTACCATATTTCATTTCACCCAGACAGAAAAATTAAGGTTCAATTATCAGATTTCTGGACGAGTCTTATCTCTCAAATTAGCGCCGCTTTTGGAGCAATTTTTAACTTTAATTTGACACGAAACAGGGTGAGCATAATATTTTTCTTAGTTGGAGCACACTGGAGCCTTTTGCACAATTTTATAAAAAAATTATGCAAAACTTAAAGCTCTTTAAGTAACACGTGATATCGACGTTGTTATAACGAGAGAAATTGGTTTTTGTTATTTGCTTATACTTTTATATTTGCATGAGGTTATAAAAAATTATTAACAATGAAAAAACAGAGAAATTAGATGAAACATGTACAAGTAAAATTTTAAAAATTTTTAAGAATTTCGAAAAACGTGACACCTGTTTTATAAAAATTGTTCCAGTCGTGAGAGACAACTGCAGTCCCATGTATTTTTTGATTTTGAGATTATGTAAATTTTGTTGAAATTTAAAAGAGAGTTTTGTTTGTTTGCTTTTGCTTTGAATTTTTCTGATGTTTCTACACTCAAGGTAGGGACAATGCTTTTGTTTTTTTTATGAAACTTTTTTTGTTTAAAGTGAAACTTTAACCGTTGTGTTAACGTTTTGTGAAACTATTACTAAGCATTTTATTATATCAAATGTTTTTTTGTTTTAATTCAGTCAACAAGAAATCTGTTAAATTTTCTCTTACATTTATTAATTTAACATTTATTTAGGTAAACATAATGTGTTTTTAACAATGAAAAGAAGAAAAAAATGTATTTAGTGGCAGAGAAAATCAATTTTTAACAATGATTGTAATAGTGACACATTTCAACTCTCGAAAGTGTCATCTTCGAACTGAAACTTTATTAAATGCGAATAAAATATAACAAAGGAAGTTAGAAAATGTTATATAATGCCTGATTAAATTGAAATTACTTAATTGGAAAAATATTTAAAAATTACGTGATTGTAAAAATGTTTAATTTTAAAACAGCAAGTGAGAATTTTCACCACGGAGATGGCTCTTTCTAGAGGTGAAATATGTTGTAACTGATAATGATTAATGTGGCAAGTTTTGGAGTTTTTTATTCTTTTCAAATTTGATTGAGTATATAGGCATTTTCGTAATAATATCTTTTAATATCATACTATTTTAACATTTAAATATATTTGAACTTTTTGTATTAACTTCATATAGTTAACGAAATGAAACGTTTTTTAGCTATTAGGAAAATTTCGTTTCAAATTTTCAATGCAATTTCGGACAAATTCTTATTTTCTTTTATTCATAGAGAAATTTTAATAAAAATGGAACATCAAACCATCCGCATAAATTATTTTTGTCCTCAATATTCATTGTTTGTGTTCATTAGTAACTCTTTCTGGTTGTTTTAAAGTGAATGGTTGAGTTTAAAGTTGAAATAGCATTTATTGATAATTTTGGTAAATAAATATTCAAAGTTCGAAATTAGAATTAAACATTTAAGTACTTGTTGTTTAAAGATAACTGCCAAAATTCAAAATTTCTAAAAGATTACACTATTTCTGTAATACTTGCTTTAGATAATTATTTCAAGGTATTTTTTAATATTTAAACATTCTTTGACAAATAATGTCATTCAAGTTTTTAAAATTGCAGTTTGTTTATTCTAGATTTTGAATAATTATTATTTTTCAAATTTATATCTTTATATTGGAGTTGAAGGTTACTCAATTAAGTTTCTTATTCCATTTGCGGAACTAATTAATTCATAAAACAAAAGTACGATTCAAAATTTTAAAAAGAAAAATAATTAGAAAAAAAAAAGAAAAAAAAAATTTTATTGTAAAAATGTTTATTTTTTGAAAAACGTTGACGTTTATTTTTTCGACGTTATGACATCCATGAACCTTAAAAATTGTGTTCGAAAATATATTGCAACCGTTTCCAATACTTTTCGTATTTTTTTCATTTTAAAATCCAATTCTATTGGAATTTTAAAGAAACCTACGAAGATGTGTTTGCGGCTTTGTGTGTTTTTTTGCTTTTGCTTTAAACCTTTTTTGCAATCCTGGAATGACATATTTAAGAATTGTTACTAAAATATTATAAGTGGTTATCAGAAAACTTCTTGTTTGAAGTATTTAGTGCGATATCAGACAAACTGTAAATTTTGACTACAAAGAGAACGTTTAAAAAAGTTTTAAAACTCGGTAACAGGATTTCTTGAGAAATAAAGTTAATCTATAAAAAAATAAGTTATCACATCGACAGTTAAAAGTCTAAATTTAGCAAACAGATGCGCAGTCGCAGTTTCAGCCAATTGTAGCTATTTTGTATTCTGCACAAATTTCTGATTGGCTTTTTCTGACGTCAGAATGCCTGTCATTGGTTGTACTTCCAAATACATTTTTGTTTGTGGTGAATATAAATCCAACGTTAAAATAATAAACGTTAAAACATTTTGTGCATTAAAAATCGTGAGCTAACTATTTTAGTTTTAAAGGCAATAGGCTTAGACTGTGACCCTCCAGGTTCAAATCGCTATTAGTATCACAGTCTATGTCACCATAAGTGATAAAACCATCGTAATCATTAATTTTGTGATAAGTTTGTAAACAAACTTGAAATTAATTGGGATGTTGATGATTTTAATTGTTTTTTTTTTAAATTCATTTGATATAATCTATATCCTATTTTAAAGCAAAAATTGATATGATTCCAATATGTATAAAAATAATTGATCATATTTGTCAAAATGTAAGAAGTTCTTTGATGTTTCAAACCTAGGGTGCAATCTACAAAAAGATAAGAACCATAATAGCCAAGCTTTTGAAAAGGTTTGTTATTTTTCCGAATCTACAGAATTCATCAAGAACGTTGAAGGTTAAAAAAATTCTCACTTTAAAGATATGTTCCTACTTCCGACAGAAAATCCAGAATTTATAGATGCCATTTATACTAAACTGATGTGTAAGGTTTACGCAAGTAATTTGACTTGGACTTTGTTCATTTAGTGGGATCACTATTTTAGAAACAGTTGAGACGAAAATCGTATCTTTATAAAATTTTAACACAGATATTTTCCGCCTTAGTTTTATTTTCGTTTTTGTTTTTGACTTAAACTTGATTTTATTTTATTGATAAAATAACAAAGTAAAGCTCAAGGAGTTTACAGATATCCACTTATCATAAAAAATGTTAAAGAACTTTCGTTTCTTTGAGTTCTGTTATTTCTGTTTGTTGCTAAATTTCACTAATAGTATATTTGTTTTTCCACTACTTTTCAACCCAACTGAATCGCCTCAACGAATTTATTTTAGAATAAACCGCATGTTGCTCACATTTTGTGCTGGAAGTGGAGTGATTTTCAAAAATGTCTCTTGCAGAATTTGACTGGTGATGTTCTTTTCAAACGAAATTAAATAACTTTTACATCACGTCGTATACGGAAATGTTATGAAGAAACGTGTTCGTGTTCAGCATCTGGCGAGCATTTAAGAAAATCATAATGTAGGTACCTTGTTTGAAATCACTGGACGAATGCACACGTAGCTATTATAATTCTCCCACACTACTCAACCAGATGAGTTTTTCATAACACCGAGATATAGCCGCATTAACGCCCTTTGTATTAGTTATTTAATGTTCTCTGGTTAACAGCATTCACCAAATGGGGGAGATAAATGTAGTTAAGTGGTTGATATCATTTTACACCATAAATTTACATCCAGTCCATATTGTTTGATGTAAGTGATGCTCCCGTATTTGATGGGTTTTATCACCCACTAATGAATCGTTTTCCTTTCCGCACCCATAATGGAATAAATAATTGCCTTCTGATTGTGCGACGATGGATTTATCATTGAACATCTATTCTGATATGCAAATATCTAAACAACTGATCAAACAAAACCGGCGGAATTCGTGGATGGCATGCGGGAAAAAATAATAAAAATATTATGAAAATCATTTTCTAAGATCTTTGCTTTTAACCTCACTAACGATATAACAAGAGTGTGAATAGACCTGTCTAAAACACCTGTTTAAAACTGTATAACCACCCATGTAGGTTTCCAACCAGCACATGACAGCCAATCGCAAACAGATAAATCACCACTAAAAGCTCTTCAGCTCGCTGTTCAGCGTTTCACAACTGCTTCACAAATATACAACTGAATTCTTTTAAATAAAGATTAATACGTATATTAGAGCAAAAACAGCGTTGGAAGAATGAACCATACATGTACTGTTGTTTTTCTGTAAAAAAAAAAAACAATAAAAACTGCAGTCCTCAGTGAAGAATTTTCTTTGAATGAGTTGGGCATATATTAAAAAAAATGTAAATGCGGTTTTGTGTATTATTTCTAAATAAATGTTATAATCCTTAAACGAGCTATTAATTTGTGCAGGGATTTTGTGCGGGCGTCGGTACACAATAAAGTCCATTTACTAAAATGTATTAAAAACACTTTGCAATGCTTTCAGGAGAAAATATATCCCATTTAGAAGCGTTATTTCAGACTATCCTGGAGTACAGAAATCATTTATTATTGCAACAATAGAGCAAAACAGCGAATAGGTATAAAAGCCGTTACTGAGAGGGGAGAATGAAAGAGAAGATGCTCGCGCATATTTTCTCTCTACCAATCATGACTACTGTTTACCGTTTACCATATTATGGGTTGACACTTCCCTGACATTAGTACATACCACATTTGCATACGGGCATTATCCGAAAAATTAACACCATTAAGGGGGTCCTTATAATTTACAATAATTTAAACCTAACTAATTCATTTACATGAATCGTCAATTTTTTCAAAATATCGATTTGTAAATATTGTAAACATTATTCTTCTTGGGGATAGAATACGTGTAAAATAATTTTTGACAATTCCGAACCACAGTTTTTAACTTTTTTATGATATACTGTAGCGGTTTTACACATTTTTTGTAGAATATTGTAAATTCAATGTTAAACAAACAACAGCCTTGAATTTTTGGAAAATGGTTAAACAAAATTTTAAAAAAAGACTGTCAAATAGAAATAAATTTTTTACACACAATTATTATTAAAAATAATAATTTAACTTGCTACATTAAAAGACATGGCACACATCTTATGGGATTCTGGCGACCATGTAATAAACTTGAAATTAAAATATGTTATAGAAAACGTTAAAATAAGAATATGTTACCATTGCGCCAATTTGCTATCTTAATTAGTTTAGGGACAATCATTGATTAAAGTGTCTGATACGTTGCACATTTTAATTTCACCATTTTGTCAAAAAGCGCACGCTGTTGCCCATAAGCTGTGAACTGTAGTTTCATTGTGGAA